>JAYMFT010232272.1:5000-11174 GCA_038088735.1 Panulirus argus
ATGTTACAAGAAATGACGAAGAGAGAAGGAAAAAAATAATTGTAATGTTCCGGCTCGGTTGTAAAGCAAATAGGTAACTCATGTCCAAATTTATAATCACTGTTAAAATTCTTGATCACTGTTGAAACTCATGATCACTGTTTAAATTCCTGATCACTGTTCAAATTCATGATCACTGTTGAAACTCCTGATCACTGTTCAAATTCATGATCACTGTTCAAATTCCTGATCACTGTTCTAATTCTTGATCACAGCTCAAACTCATGATCGCTGTTGAAACTCATGATCGCTGTTGAAACTCATGATCACTGATGAAACTCATGATCACTGTTGAAATTCATGATCACTGTTCAAATCCATGATCACTGTTGAAGTTCATGATCACTGTTGAAACTCATGATCACTGTTGAAACTCATGATCACTGTTGAAACTCATGATCACTGTTCTAATTCTTGATCACAGCTCAAACTCATGATTACTGTTGAAACTCATGATCACTGTTGAAACTCATGATCACTGTTGAAGCTCATGATCACCGGCGAAATTTGTGAATTTCATGATCAATCTTTGAAACTCATGATCAGTTCTGAAATTTACGAGGGGAGAACAAGCACCTGCGTTTGGCTGTAGAAACGACGGGAGTCGAACCCTGGCAGGCACGTGCGTGATTCATAATCAGCAACGCTAGCCTCTGTAAATTTGCTCTTTTCTTAAATTTCCATACATTAAAAATAAGGTTAATATGCGCTTTTTAAAGATAAACTATTGTATGGACTGTAAAAATCAGTGTATTTTCTCTGAACTACGTATACTTTGAGACCAGCTGATGTATGCAGTTCTTAGCTAAAATACTATATATCAAGTGTCATACACTATACTGTATCCGCCCACCTTTTATACGGTACTGTATCACCTTTCATACACTCTACTGTATCAAAACCTTTCAGATGGTACTGTATCACCACCTGTCATACAGTATACTGTATCATCTGTCATACACAACACTGTATCACCACCTTTCATAGACAGTACTGTATCACCACCTGTTATACACTATACTGTATCACCACCTGTCATACAGTATACTGTATCATCTGTCATACACTATACTGTATCACCCTTCATACACTATACTGTATCATATCTCATACACAGTACTCATTCTCCGTTTTTCATTTTCTCTATCTTCCTTCCCGTTTTCCTCTATTTTTCATTCCCGTTTTCCTCTATTTTTCCTTCCCGTTTTCCTCTATTTTTCCTTCCCGTTTTCCTCTTTTGTTCCTTCCCGTTTTCTCTCTGTCTTCCTTCGTCAAACAATTTTCTCCTCCCCATTTTGGATACTGTTTGCCATACAGCGCCAGCATTATTAAGATTAAGAACGAGTATATTCACATCATGAAAATGCAAGAGCCTGCTACCTGCTACCTGCTCTCTCTCTCTCTCTCTCTCTCTCTCTCGGTGGATGAACTTGTACATATCAATTTGCATGTAAATAGGTTCAGGCCGCTTCATCTTGGGGTTGCGGGTGGGAGGGGGCGCTGAGGAGGGAAATGAGGGTGGGGAGGGGGGGGGGAATTCATCCATTAGATGAGGTGGAAGAAGTTTAGTAAAGTAGAAGAAAAAACATAAAGAGGAAAAAGAAGAAAAAGAAAGACAAGTAAAAAAAAGAGAGAGAGAGATACGGACGGACGCTACGTAAACAATCCCAGGACACGCTGAAATCCAGATCGGAACATGAATAAAACATGTTTGTGAACTGGTGGATGAGGCTGGCGGGTGAGTGGATGTGTTTGTGTTGGCTTTGCTTGAGAGGGTATTTTTTTTTATCTGTTTCTGCTGCTGCTACTGTTGCTGATGGCGTTACCGTTGCTGTTCCGTATATGCTGTTACTTCTACTACTACTATTGCATTCGTTTGCTTCAGCTACCATGCTGTTCCTTATGCTGCTACTACTACCATGCTGTTCCTTATGCTGCTACTACTACCATGCTGTTCCTTATGCTGCTACTACTGCCATGCTGTTCCTTATGCTGCTACTACTACCATGCTGTTCCTTATGCTGCTACTGCTGTGGTTTTTGCTACCATGATTCGCCGTATGCTATCGCCGGTGTGGTTTCTGCTGCCATGCTGTTCTCTGTGCTGCCACTGCTGTGACTTGTTGCTGTTACTGCTCCTGACCTGTTTACAAGCTTCAAGTTCCTGTAACAACTGGTGCAGTATACCAGGGGGAAAAAAAAAGCGGTTGTGAATCAGGGACTGAGAAGGAGGACGGTCAAGATGGCTATTAAAGAAATACTTGATTGGCGTAAGGTCAGTGGAATGGTGGTGGTCTGAGGCAAGGAGTTGGCGTACCCCGGCAAAATCACATCGACTTTCTCGATGGAAAGTGTACAAGAGACGGGGAATACCCACCCCCAAAGGAGAGTTAAAACAACTCTCTTCCCCCCCCCCCCCAAGTAATGTTTCACAATAGGAAATTACGCCTTTTTCCTTCACGTTACTACCGAGGGATCCTGAAGAGCCCAGGTAGCCAGCCACGTCCACAGGATGGGGTCAGTAGGTCAAAGAGGTTTAGCGATGGTAAGTCTTTTGCAGAATAAGCACGTGACAACGGAAGAATAAAATTTTCGAAATCATGATGGGCTTGAAAGGTGGACGTGTTGTAATAACACTATCATGTTGTGATACTGCCAATAACCACTAGTTTATTAACGCTGTTGTGGTTAGCTGGAGACGACTAGGACGACGTGTTGTGATGGATCTGGGTGTCGTAGCGTTGTGGTGGAGTGAGAGACGGAAGGAGGGACATATCTAGGAGCATCCTGCTACTGAGTTAAGGACTCTTCAAGGACGGTAAATACCTAGGACAGCAGGGATATAGGACGATAGGATAAAGAAGGAGTCAAGTGGTTTGGATCCTTTGATGGAAAACATCCAAGTGTTTGAGACTTTACTGTGAATATATATATATATATATATATACACACACACACACACCCGAGTGTCGTTTTCCTTTTGTTAAACCTTCAAGAGACCATTAGGGAACTTCGGCCCTCCTGACGCTATGGGTAACACAATGGAACTTAAGTTGGATTTGATTGGCAAAGTTCTGCCGTTAGGAATACATACAGGAGGAGGAGGAGAAGTCGCCACCTCTGCCGTGCTCACCTCACGTCTACGGTATATAAACTTGCTTTAAGACGTCTGGAAGCCTTGGCGATAAAAAGACAGGTCTGATAGCGTATCTATACCTTATCTATAATATACATCTATCTAACATAACTATATATCTATCCCTAATGCCTTCTAGAGAAAATCTGGAAATACGTGAAAATTATATGAGTGAAATTCTTATGTCGAATTTCTAATTTTTTGGAAATTATGTCGAATATTGAATTATTTTTTGCATGTATTTTTCTAACAAATTTCTAAATTACATAAACTAGTTTCTGAATTTTTGGAGATTTATATGTCGAATATTAGATTTTTTTTTTGCATATATTTTTCTAACAAATTTCTAGACATTATAATCTAAATCTATGTATTTCCTAGGTAGTTTCAAAACTGACTTCATTACGCGACGGGAGAGTTATAACAAGACGCTTTTCTGTTAATCGTATTTTTCTCTGGATCTGTTGCTATGCATTGTATTCCCATCCTGAAATGACCCCAACCGCTTAAATGGTTAAAAATTATTCCTATATCACTAAAAGTTACTTTTGATCATATTTCCCCCCCCCAAAAAAAAAGGAAATCTAATTATTTTCAGACTACAATTCTTAAGGAAATGGGGCGTCAACATCCTCCTCTCATATTTTGTAAACGTGAAAAACGGAAAACTTTGTACTGTCTTCAAATAAAAACAACTTAAAAAAACACTCCCAAGGATTATACGCTGTAATGCTTTTGTGAATCACTGACAGGGTACAATGCGGAAAATAAAAAAAAATATGCGTGTCTATATGAAAAAAGTTTTTGCAATAAACTAAGAATTAGGTTAGGAGTAAATATAGGACTTGAAAAGGGGGAAAAAGGGGGGAAGGAATATATGTGGAGGGAAAGCATCCGATAAATAGAGTAATTAATCCAAACTAAACACAACAGAAATGCAGAAAAGAAGAAAACAAAACATACTTAATCAGAGGAACAATATTTGTAAGGCGCGGCTCTTGCGTCAAACTAAAGACATCTTAATCGAATTTCTAAATGATATACATGAATCCTAGAGTTTCCTTACGAGAGATGAGGCAGTTCTCTATCTGAGAAACACTTAGACGATAAATACGGCCATCCTCTGTATTCCAAAACTGAAATATGACTGGTTAAACGTACGCTCGGTTGTGATAGATACATACAACTTTTTTTTTTTAAGCTTAATTTTACACATGTATATATTTTTTTTTTGGGGATATGTGTAATCCACTGACAAACTGTGTAAACTATCACGACATCACTTAAAAACTAGGATTGAGCTATGGCTGAATTGTCTCTCAGTGGATATCGGATCCATTCCTTGTCCGAAAAGTTTCTGACGTCTCATCCCTACAACTATTTTCGCTTTTAGTACATGTATTTTTTTTTTCTCATTCTTGTTCGTATTGGCACTTGTTTCTGGTGGGTGTTACCGGACTACACCTACGCCTGCTGGAGGTCAACACTGCGAGTGAAGGAAAGTCACCTCTGGCGAGGCTCTATCATTAAGGAGCACAGTCTCGTCAAAGAGCTTCTCGCTGCAGGCCATACATTTCCCTGCTGCTGTATGTAGCGCAGCCTTGGGCAAGCAGGAACCTTCAGAAAGGTCCGGGGTAACACCAGGACTCTTTCCTAGAATTTAGTCCTGTGATAATTATAAATAGATAAACTGTTTTTGATGAAGTACGGGAAGCCCTATACACAAGGAAGCCCTCACAATCCACATGACTGGAAATACAATGCAATGCGAGATGTATAGCAGAACGATGAAAGACTGCGAGCCATAAGGAATGCAAACCAATTTTAATCTAATCATAAGGAATATAATCCAATTCTATTCTAATCATAAGGAATATAAGCCGATTTTATTCCAGTCATAAGGAATATAAAGGCGATTTTATTCCAGTCACAAGGAATACAAGCCAATTTCATTCTAGTCACAAGAAATATAAGCCCATTTCATTCTAATCATAAGAAATATAAGCCAATTTTATTCTAACCACAAGAAATACAAGCCAATATCATTCTAGTCATAAGGACTATAAGCCCATTTCATTCTAATCATAAGAAATATAAGCCAATTCTATTCTAATCATAAGGAATATGAGCCAATTTGATTCTAATCATAAGGACTATAAGCCCATTTCATTCTAATCATAAGGAATATGAGCCAATTTTATCCTAATCGTAAGGAACAATGTCCAGGATGTTCTTGGACGAAATACGGGTCATGTCGACCTGTTGGGAGGCTCGCAACAGGTGACCGCTTCCCGTACAATACACGTCCTCTGCTGGCATTAGGGGGAAAAGTTTACCATCCAGGGAAATTTCCCTGATATCAGGTAATGTTAGAATAATACACACACACACACACACACACACGCGCGTACTTAAAAAAAGTTAGTTTATATCTACACTTTACTTATAGGATTAACTTATAAGCATCTTACGCTTGGTATGAGGTAGTTTCGTAGTTTTTATTTCTAGGGGAAAGGAGAAGCAGGTGTAAAGATATATCCCTAAACAGTCATGAGGAATTATCCCTAGTACTCGTCCCTTTCTGGGGTTGGCGGGGAGATTCTAGCTTCATCACTTTCAACTTTATATACCTATCTATGTATCTATTTACCCAATCTTTCTATCTATTTATCTGTCTGTCTGTCTATCTGTTTATCTATCTGTCTATCTATTTATCGATCTATCTGTCTATCTATCTATCTATATATATATAACATATTTACCTATCAATATATCTATTTACCTTATCTATCTATCTATATCAATATTACACATCCTTCGTAATGTGACCTAAACATCCCTCTCATGGGGCTCCCGCAGCCTCCCTGACGCGCTCCAAGCAGGAGCAGGGTAAGGCGGATTTCATTAAGGTAGGATTATTCTTAACGAGGCGGTACTCCTCGCTGTCCACTTTGTTGAAGGAGGAGTCCTGGTGTCATCCAGGGCTTCCTCTCGGAGGCT
>JAYMFT010232283.1:0-11173 GCA_038088735.1 Panulirus argus
TATATATATTATTCCTAGGGTGTGGGGGAGAAAGAATATTTCCCATGTATTCCCTGCGTGTCGTAAAAGGAGAGGGAACGGGACTGAAAATCCTCCCCTCCTGGTTTTACTTTTCCAAGAGAAGGAACAGAGAAGGGGGGCCAACTGAGGATTTCCCCTCTAGGGCTCGGTCCTCTGTTCTTAACGGTACCTCGCTAATGTGGGAAATGGTAAATAATAAAAAAAAAAAATATTGTTGGCATCATCTGTTTTATTTCAAAATGGGAGACTTTGATTTTGAGATTACATAAATTTTAGCCAGTTATTTTAATGTGGTATACTGGGTGACATTAAAAATTAATCAGTATGGAAAGAGAGTCTTCACATTTTGTTTCTACATTATGAAATGAAAGAATTACATGTAAGATTAAAGGATGTGTACAAAAGAAAAAGCAAGTTAGAGTAATTAAGATGGCCATAGTATGATGCTTAGTGAGCACACAAAATCCTAGGGGAATGGTGAAAAGGGGGAAGGAGAAGGTTGGGGAGGAGTGGTAATGCAAAGTCAGTGTAATTAATATCACTGTAAAGAAATCTAGAAACATTGAGCCAACAAAGCTTGCATGGCGTTGAGATACACATAATGCTTAACTCCCCTGATAGAAGTGGTGGATGAGGATGAGACTGTGAGCCGCATGACCCACATTCACCAAATGACATTAATGGTTTGTGTTTGCACACACACACACATGTATTATACAATTCTGGACAGGCAAGCCCAAGGTGTAGACCCTGCTGAGGGGGCCTTGCTCCGGGATGGCCCATGCCTAAACTCGATAAAATGGCCAGGCATTAGCTAGAGGAAAAATTCCTGAAATTGGCAGACCCTGCCACATTACCTCCCCTGCAGCGGGGTCCTTGGACATGCATGCCCTAGGTGTAGACCCTGCTGAGGGGGCTTTGCTCCTATATGGTCCATGTCTCAAATCAATAAATGGCCTGGCATTAGCCAGAAGAAAAACTGAAATTGGCTGACCCTACCACATTCCCTCCCTTGCAGCGGGGTCCCTGGACAGGTACGCCCTAGGGATAGCTCTTGCTGAGGGGGCCTTGCTCCGTGGTGGCCTATGCCTAAACTCGATAAAATGGCCTGGCATTAGACAGAAGAATAATTCCTGAAATTTGCGGACCCTGCCACATTTCCTCACCAGCAGCGGGGTCCCTGGACATGCACGCCCTAGGGGTAGACAACTGCTGAGAACCCCTTGCTCTGTGATGGCCCAAGTCTAAACTTAATAAAAGGGCCTGGCATTAGCCAGAATGAAAATTCCTGAAATTGGCAGCCTCTGCAACGGGGACCCTGGACAGGCACGCCTGAGGGGTAGACCCTGCTGAGGGGGCCTTGCTCCGGGATGCCCCATGTCTAAACTCGATAAAGTGACAGTATGAGGCAGAAGAAAAATCCTGAAATTGGTGACCCCTCCCATATTCCCTCCCCTGCAGCGGGGTCCCTGGACAGGCACGCCCTAGGGAGAGACCCTGCTAAGAGGGCCTTGATCCGGGGTGACCCACGCCTAAACTCAATGAATTGGCCTGGCATTAGCCAGAGGAAAAGAATCCTGAAATTGGCGACCCCTGCCACATTCCCTCCACTGCAACGGGGTACCTGGATAGGCACGCCCTAGAGGCAGATCCTGCTGAGGGGAGCCTTGCTCCGGGGTGGCCCATGTCTAAACTTAAAACGGCCTGGTTTAGGCAGAAGAAAAATTCCTGAAATTGGAGGCCCCTGCCACTTTCCCTTCCCTGCAGCGGGATCCCTGAACAGGCACGCCCTAAGGGTAGACACTGCTGAGGGGGCCTTGCTCCGGGGTATCCCACCCCCAAACTTAATAAAATGGCCTGGCATTAGCCAAAAGAACAATTCCTGAAATTGGCGGCCTCTACCACATTCCCTCCCCTGCAGCGGGGTCAATGGACAGGAACGCCCAAGGGGTATAATCCCAGAAACCTACCATCCAGGAGCTCATGCAGCTCCTAGACTACACTACACTCAGTAGCAGGTATAAGATGGACACCAGTGAAAGTTCTCTCAGGCCTGACTCCCATCCTGGTCCATGGTGACTCAGTTGGTTTGTGTGTGTGTGTTTGTTACCGGGTTCTACCCGCTAGTGGTTGCACAGCAAGTGAAAATTCACCTTTGGCAAGCCTGTGTCTTTGTCAATTGGCGAAACGGAGCACAGACAAGTTGTCTTTTAGCAAATTTTGAATATCATTAAAGTATTTGGATAAGGAATATTCAACAAGCTGTCCACAATCATAAATGAGACTCAAGCTAGAATATTCCTCCCAAGTTTAGCTACCACCCAAAGAAGCACATAGAGTTTATAGAGGAGAGCATCAAAGTTGGTAACCGAATTAACAGAGCCTTGAATTTGCTTACCTTTAAGGGAGAGGGGCGAGGTGTGACATCACGACCTTTTTAAGTTTTTAAATATTAATGGCAGACAATGAAGAGTTCTTTGATAGAAATGGGAACAGAATAACCGAAGGTATAAGGACATAACTTTGAAATGAAGTGGTGAAAAAGTACTTATTATTGCGCAAGAGTGGTGGATGAATGAAATAAAATGACTGACGACTAATGCAAATCACGTACAGAAATTTGAAATGTATGACACATAAAAGAGATGGGGGAAAGCTACGAGTATAAAACTCTCTCCCCTTACAGTACAAATAGGTAATTACATACACACTTTCACATATAAACTGTACTCAAATACTCTTCACTTGAGCACCTAATACTTAGTGAACTCCCTTCCTCCAGCAGACATAACATACATATTGCATTCACACCAAAATGACCCAAGCATTAAACACCCCTCCCAACCCAGTCATAAACGCCACTCGCCATCTGGAGCCAGATTTTCTGAATCTGCAAGTCGTCATTTCTCGTTAGGGTCGTTCGGACATAATCCACCCACCGAAAGCGGTAACAACCAATGCATCATGTAAAGATCCCATGTAGACAAGATGCAGCTTCTGCACCGATGACACTGAAGACAAATTCCTCAGTTGTCCTGAACTTTGTATACAAAGACACACGAGATCACATATCTTTTCCTGTAATCCCAGGTAGTGGACACGGTTGTCTTCCTGACCACTTTTGAAGCCCTGAAGAAGGGATCCTAAGGCAGGATGGTAAAGGATTTATATATGTAAGTATTTTGTCTCTTTCACTCTCCTCATTGCTCCATCTCTTTATTCTTCCTTTCTTTCCATTTCTCTTCTCCTTTAGCTATAGATTGCCGTGAAGAGGAAGTGAAAAAATATTGAATATTTTGAGGCTACATTGTTATAGGAGTAATCCTTGAAGTAGATATAATTGAGAGTTCTGAAGTAACCCAAGAGCTGGAGAATTTAGTAGCATAAGTTGCAGGCACATAGAATGGACAGTTTGGTTCCACATGCACACAGGAATATCCCAGTCATGCAGGTGGGATAATAAGACTTTTATTTTATTCTTTTTTTGATAAAAGAGAGTAGGACCATTGCTGTATATTGTTATCTTGTTCATTTCTATGTAACTTAGTGGAAGGTTATAAGATTACAAAACTTACATGTACAACTGTGTTTTGATTGTGGATTGATATTGATCACCTGTGTAATTTGGTTGTGTACATGTATCAATAAATCATGAATTTAAAGGCTCCCTGACTCATGGGTGCTTTTATTGTTTTACACTTGATTTCTTTGTTCCTGAGCATTTTTTTTTTATGGAGAACATGAAAGGCATTTAGATTTTATGTGGCGCCTTGCATTAAGGAAGTTGGTGCAAATGGAAAACCATATTGTTTGACAGAACAAGGATCTTGTGACCACGTTGGTCACAAGTGATGTTTCATTGATTTTATCGCATCCATGTTACCCAGGAGGAGAAATGCGTGGATTTGTAATATTGCAAACGGGATTTGAAAAATAGATTTGTAAGCTTACCTCCTAGGATCTAAGATGAGGAGGAAATGGTATAGGGCAGGATTTGAAATATACTACTAGATGCTCTCCTGTCAGTCAAACTCCGCACTCATTTAAGTATTATACACTACTTTTTTACACGCTGCCAAATTGCCAGAGCAATTTCAATGATAAAGAATTATTGACTGTAAAGCCAGAAGAGGACATGCAATTATAGTAGCGTTTTTTTTTTTTTTTTTTTGAGTCGTCATTCCAGGAGGTACTTGGGCAGGTAAACTCAAAAGCAAGGCAGGATTCAGCTGGGTTTTCATAAAACATGACAGAGCAAAAGAGAGAAAGAATACAGCCAGTTGGCAAAAAATGCGAGACACCAATGAGTTCAGGAATGATACGTTGTGGAAGTGCAGGGTGATAGTTATTCGCACAGACAATGATGGATTAGTAGTAAATGATAAAGAGTAGGATAAAAAGGGACCATATTAGGGAAAACGCACCTGATATTGATGCGAGTTGTGAAAAAGGTTAATAAAACGACATTTCGTCTGTTTCGCCGAGGGAGATGCATGATAGTAAGGAAGGAAAGAGAAGGCCAAGGAGGTGTGGGGGATTGCCTTCTTAATAAGAGATCGCAGTGTTCCAGAAAATGATGAAAGATGACCCATCAGACAATATATAAAAAAAAAAAACTAAGAAAGAACTGCTATAATGGACTTGTTATATAATCCTCCAAATAATTGCAATGATCCTGGGGGAATAGGAAGGAAGAACCAGGATGGTAAAGGAAACAGTAAAATGAACATTTCATATAGATGGTAAATGGGAATTTCAGTAATGAGTAGATAGACTGGAAGAGTATGGATTCTCATGGAGACTTTTTTTTTCAGTGTTTACCTGAAATTTCTCTCAACATGTCAATAGATACACTGGGGTGAGTGGGAGTGACATACCATCATAACCTGACCATATCGCACATACCAGAGTCAAATGCTTGGTTGATGTCCATTGCCACTAATACTGTGCGGGACGGGGCTGTGTATAGTTGAAGCCAACTGGGACATGCAGAAAGTCAATGTATGGTGTGACTGGTAATGTGGTTGGGATTGAAGCCATGTTGTGCGGGGGAGAGTGGGATTATTTATTCATAACTACCCGAGGACCAATTCTGTGAAAGAGTCCCTGTGTTTGCATCTTTGTTATATTTGCTTTCCAGGGGATAGTAGATCAGGAGAGTGAAGCACAGTTTAGAGTGGAGCTGATGATTTGTTGAGTAGGTTGTACTTTTTTAACATGACAGTTTTCATATTTATAGAATATTCAATACGTCATTTGGTCTTTTTTATCGTGTTAATTTACCTTCCTTGAATTCACTACACTTCACTGTATTGATTAACCACTCTCCTGAAATTTATTCATGTTCGTAGAGCAGCAGCATCTACATAACAGATGTTTAATCTTGTTCCCCTTTGCTCTTGTGTTATTCTTCAATTCATTTTAACAATTTCCGGAGCCTTCAAAATCTTAATATTAAAGGATTGTTCATACCCGCTCGCCTAACCATTCATTTTAATGTGATATCAGAGAAAAAAGTAATCCGTTCGATTTTCTCATTGCGTTATATTGCGTAAAAAATGATAAACTAAGAAGTGCATTTTTGTTATAATTTGTATGTGTGTGTGTGTGTGTTGTTGCTGTAGTCGATTCTTTGTTCGTTCGCCACCGGACGTTATAGATTGTTTTACTCACATTTATGGATAATGAAACACAAAGCAATTTTTGGTATCTTTTAAACAAATTCTAATATAGAACATAGTCTTTTCAACAACTGTTGACTGGGGGACGAGAGACATAAATCCGTTGATAAATACGATTCCTGTTACTGTATAAACGGCACACGATGGTGCTAGGGTCTCGGTACTCTTTAAGTACATTCAGGAGTGTGTGTATGTGTATGTGTGTGTGTGTCCAACTTCATCGTCAGTCTTCTGCTTGTAGGTTCAGAAGCAACCCCTCACCACCCACCAATGGCACCTTGTCCAGGGACAACTCGGACCTGATGGAACATGGTAAAAACATCTGGTTAACCTTCGGTCGTAATACTAGTATGAGATGAATATAGATAAATATGATAACAGAAAACCTAAATACTGTAAAACTAGGTGATTAGTCAACTGAGGGAGCATTAAATGTAAAATTGGGCATTATGGTCCAAGATACGTGAACAGAAAGAGTATAGGAAATGACTAGAAACTATAAGGAGGAAAATGTTTATAGGATCAAGGTAATCACAAGCATTGAAGTTAGAGATATGGAGGATTCAGATAGAGATGTGGTTATGTTAACCGTCGCCACACTGGAAAAGTAATACATGCTTGATTTACAAGAGCTTGCAGTACTGTGGGCGAAGAAATTGTTATACTCTGGCATGAATATTGTGGAAGCTATGTTGCTGAGATGCCTATTTTATAAACGACAACAATTATGATAAATCTAATAAAGAATTACACTAAATCTTACGGATTTTTGGTTTTACATTTTCTTGGATATACGGTACACAAACAAAAAATCTCGAGTAAGCCGGAAGGAAGCAAGGTTTACCGGATACTGATCCGCATGTAACACATTATGTCACGCCCGTGCGAGGGACTCACCCAGGATGCGTCTTGTCCGAGGTGTCGGTGACGGAGCGGAGGACGACCACGGCCGAACTAGGCAGCGGCAGGTTAGCGTGGCGATGCAGGTTCACCTCCAGCTCTTCCTCCGACGTGTTGATCACCAGCAAGTACTTTTCCGAACCCTCCAGGTACCTGGGGACACACACCAGTCTTATAATACACTTCCTTCTTACCTTATGAGTCCCCTCTATCAATGCTCTATCAATATGAGGCTAATGCAACGCCCAAAGAAGGTGGCCACGTCCACAGGTCGAGAACACAGGTCATAAACGGTGAAACTGTGTGTGTGTCTCTATGCAAAATGTGAAGGACAGTTGAGTAGTAAGTGTTTGGTGTCCTCATTATGGTAGTAACATCATGGACATAATGGGTCTTTTGATGGGTGATATCAAGAGTGTCAGTGGGAAAGTGTGACTCGTGTCTGTCTGGAGAGTGTGGTTTCTGATGTGTGTATGTCTGGTGGACTGGATTTAAAAACCGAGTTGGGAGGTCGGTTGTTTAGTGCCTGCCGGGTTTTATCAGCGTGTAAGTGTTCTGTCAGTGTATATTCTTTAGGGACGGGAGAATGAGGTGAGAATTCAGATCTATAGTGTCATTACTTCGGCTTACTATCTGTGTTCCACCACACCTGAGGAAACTGAAGATTTCCTTATTGACGACCGGGAAGGCTATGTGTCCCTTGCTAAAGGTGTCCGCCCTCCTGAGCATGGCCAGTTCCTTGTAGATGCTGAGGTGGCTGGTCTCCGCTTGTGTCTGTGCCTTCACGTTGAGCAGCTTGTAGTTGGGGTTGACCGGTAACCAGGTGCTGTTGGCGGCAGTGAAACCTGCCGGGTACAGAGACAGCTTGAGGACCCAGGACCCGAGTCTTCGAGGTGGAGAAGGTGGGGTAATGGTCTAAGGTGGTTCGTATGGTGGTAATTGTGTTAGGTTGTCTTTATGCGACTAGTGGTGCAATGCATAATGGTAATGGTATTAGGTAGTCTATACAGTGGTAACGACAGAAGATAATGGTATTACGTAGTTTGCACAGGGGTAATGATGTAAAGTAACTGATTTGGGAGGTAGAGGTGTAAGGTCGTTTGCACAGAGATAATGGTGTAAGGTTATAGTTTGTACAAACATGGATGGAACTAAATCATGGGAGTAGTGGGCAATGTAAAGATTACCATAGATGGGATTATATAATGGTTTAGTGAGGGTAATGAACCAATATGTTTTAGTCTACAAGGCTATTGGTTTGACTAGGCTATTTTCAGAGTACTGAATCATATCTAAACTCTCTCTCTCTCTCTCTCTCTCTCACCAGCGTTCGTGGTGTTGTCCCACTGCATCGGCGTCCGCTCGGGGTCTCTGCTGTGCTCCTGGTAGTGGTCAGGGCCCCAGCGACAGCCCTCGGGATCCTTGGTCTCATCCCAGCTGATGAACGTGTTCTCCATACCTGGCGGAGGTTCGAGTCAGGACTAAACGTTATCGGCGCGACCTCGTAACACCAGTTGTCGCAAAAAGACAGCAACAACCACAACAAGGTCACATTATACAGAAGGACAACAGCAGTAGTTACACCATGCAAAGAAAGCAACAAATATATTTAAAAAGTGGTTGAAGACACTTGGTGACATTGGTGGGAACAAAAACTATGAGGACTGGGACATCAACAACAAATAATGGCAATCCTCAGGCGATCCAATGCAACTTAGGTTGTGTGAGATCTACATCACGAGTTGCTAGCAAAATCGTTCTGTGAATATGGTAGCCTTGAGTACCATTGCCAGACAATAACAAACTTGAATTTCTTACATTCACTTTGTAACACATCGCTTCAAACGTTTACAGGAACAAGTATTTACTTGCTTCTGCTTTAATGATCAAGAAATCTTCAGACGTTACGTATATTTTGTAAACTGGGTTTGTGTTTGCAGTATAAAAGATCAGAAAACGCTCGAGGATTTGGATAAAACCTTAGTTTTCCTGGTGTAATCTTTTCACTCCTCGAACACGATGTGCGACCCTTAAATACGATGACTATACATGCAGTCCAAGGGTGCTAACGTCGAGTTCAAGAGGATAATGGATTATTTGATCGTTTTAGATAAGGTTAGGTCACGGATATGAGATTGCATGTTTTCTCCCGCCGTGTGGATTGGCCATGACTGTCAGCCGTGGACACGAAGGGAGACAGAAACGTCTTTGAAAGCAGCAACGAAAGAGCATCCAGAGGTCACAGCAAAGAGAATTAGGCATGAAACTTGGGATTTAAGAATAATGGGTGAATGGAATAAGCTAGGTAATGAAATTATGCCTGCAAACAGTATATAAAAGATTAAAAAATTTGTGAGAAATTTAGTGAGATGGGGCCATGTGAGTGTAAAACTCTCTTCCCATGGTCCTGATATAGATAATCACTAATAATAGGCAATTACAGTACTAACCGAGCTCCTCGCCGTAATAGGTAATAGGCGTGCCGGGCAGGAGAAGCGTCAGCATGTTGAGGGCGTCCACCATGTCCTTGCCCAACCTAGACGCCACCCGCCCGTTGTCATGGTTCCCTGTCTAAGACAAGCAGTGATATTCATTTTAAGCCGACAATGCCGAAAAATCTTAGCTGTATTACATCAGAATACAAATAATTTATCAATTTTCTTTATCTATTTATCTTTGAGGGGGAAGGGGGTTGTTGACTGTAAAAAGCTTGAAAAAGAATAATTTTGGTGTTTATGTTAATCACAAAACACTGACGGACTTGGATTCTACCGAGCCTTATGTCCAAAAACACTGGCTCTATTATTATTCCGTGCTCTAAGTTCACAACACAAAAGTCATTAGCCCTGTTGTGTTATAAACTCAAGAATAGAGGACAGTTGCTGTGCTATGACTTGAGAGCACGAGACAACAACTGAATAGTATTATATTCTTAGATCACTGGACACCAGGACAGTGACAGCTATGTTATGATTTCAGGATACAAAGAGCCAATAATTACTGTTTTTTTTAAGCTAAGATCACGCTATAGTTTAGGTGTTAAAAGAAGGTACTGACCACCCAGTTTGGCCACTTGCCCTCGGGCATGTTATCCAACCAGAGGTCGATGGTGTAGCGGAGAGACTCGCCCGTCAGGTCCCCGCGGCTCTGCAGGTTGTCGATGAGGAAGAAGTTGAATGGGAAGTCTGCCAAGGGCACCGTCTCGTTGCCGTAGTACTTCATCACGGCGTCAATGTCGTCGTTATAGACTTCCACCATCATCACTCTGTCGGGACGCTTCCATTGAAAGTTGTGACGAGAATATTAACGTGATTCTTACATATGATATCAGCACATGGGACTAGCCTACTGCATGGCTATTCTTATTTACGTTATACGTGAGTTAAGATACTATACGTAATCTTCAGACACAGAAAACGGCAGTTTCGTTCGGCGGTAACACTACCTCTTGATAGACGATTAAAATACTTGTATCATAACAACATTTTAAGGAAGTTTCACACTACGAAAAGCATTCTATAAGCGTATTGATTCGAATCCCTTGAACCTCGACCTGAATATCGATTTCGAACCATTATGCTCAATGATTCATACGGGTTCAGGGAGTATCTTCGAACTCACCGAACCACTTATAACACACAAGAACTAATAGGAGAATGAAGTTAAGCAATACATATCATTTATTTCATCAACCCTTGCGCGAACTTTGAGGATGATGGTCATACCGTAGTGCTCAAGAGTGTAGGCTTTGGATGTAAAGTAGAGTGTGTATTACGAAAAACAGTGAGGTGAAAAAAAAGATGGGAGAGATGAAATTGTTGAACGAGTGAACGATAAGACCTGAGTGGATTATACTAAGAACCCGTGGGAAGTAAAGAGCTCGACAGGAAAATATTGGAACGAGTATATCCAAAGATGAAAAAGTTAGATCAATTTTCCTTATTACGAAAGTCTGGTACTAGATAGATAGATAAATAGATAACTTTATTGTCAATTTGCAACATAGCAAGGTTTACAAACTGAAATTTTTTTGGTCAGAGCTCCATATTAAGATGGTACAAATATCTACTACAACATGTCAAATTAACAAACAAAGAATCACAAGAACGATTACTCTAACATATTATTTAAGGTATCACACAATTACTATTCTATTTTAAGTGGTTCAAAAGTACAATACTCTTTGGTAAAAACGATTTCTTATACCTGTCCGTGCGTTGAGTAGGCAGAGTTAACCTTCTCCCAGACCTGAGGAATACATAGCAGGAGTGGAGAGGATGGGATGTATCTTTCATGATTTTATCAACCTGCTTCATTGTCCCTTCCTGGTACAGCCTGTCAATTGTATTTATTTCTGCACCCAATATTCTCGATTTCCTAACAATTCTTTTCAGTTTACTCTTTTCTCCAGATGTTAGCTTGCCATACCAAGTAGTCAAAGAAAAAGTTAATATTGACTCTATTGTTGACTTGTAGAAAAGGCTAATTATATTCTTATCTATGTGTAAGTTGTTTAAAATACGTAAAAAATGGAGTCTTTGGTTGCATTTCTTAACTACCATATTGGTATT
>JAYMFT010232294.1:0-11173 GCA_038088735.1 Panulirus argus
GAGGAGAGGAGAGGAGAGGGAGAGAGAGGGGGGGGGAGAAAGAGAGAGAGAGTGGGGGGGTTTACCTATATGTTCCCAGTTTGTCATATGAAGGTGACTAAAGGTGGGAGCATGGAACTGGAACACCCTTCCTGTATTTCAATTTCTAAAAGAAGGAACAGAAGAAGCCAAGCAGGAAGTGCTCATCCTCCTTGCAGGTTCATGTTGGGGTATCTAAATGTGTGGGCATGTAACCAAAATAACAGAGGAGAGATTAGGCAGCATGTTTATGGAAAGACTGAAACAAAGCTTATGGGTAAAGAGGAAGAACTTGTTTGGAAATGTTTTATGAGTAAAGTCAGGGGTTGGTGAGAAGACAAGAGCTAAGGAAGAAGTAGCACTTCTGAAGCAGGAGTTGAGAGAGTGGGTGATAAGATTGTAAGGATATAAATTCTAGATTTTTTCACCCCCTGGTGCTCCTCTTACTAAGTCAGGGGTTGGTGAAAAGACAAGAGCTAAGGAAGGAATAGCACGACTCCTGAAGCAGGAGCTGAAGGAGTGTGTGATACAGTGTGAGGAATTAAAGTCTAGAACACTTAAACCCCTGATGCTCCTCTTACCAATCCTATGCCCCTCCCCAATATTTCTTTTCAGACTGCCCAAAAAACACTTCTCTCTCTGGATACAAGCAAGGATTATGGTCCTGATGGCATCCATCTCCATGTACTGAAAGTGTGTGCCTCTGAACTTGCATGTATTTGCTTGTTTGTTCCGTTAGTTTAAAATCAAAACTTTTCCTTCTTGAAAGCATGCCTTGATACATACCATCCCAAAGATGGGTGATTGTTCTGACCCCTCTAACTATCATCCTACTGTTGTGATATTTACCATTTCCAAAGTCTCCGAATCCCGTCTCAACTCCCATATCCTTAGACATATCCAAAGCTTCCGACGTGGCATTAAGGAGGATGTGAAGTGAGTATTTTGAAGGATTATTGAATGTGTCTCATGATACAGTGGCAGATGTGGGGAGTTTTGGTTGGGATTGTATGCAAAGTGAAGAGTCATAGAGAGTAGTTTGGTGAAGAGAAGGGAGGTAGTGAACACCTTGCTTGAGATGAAATGTATCGACACGGTTGGAGTGAATGGTATTGCAGTTGAATTTATCAGTAAAGGGGGATGACTGTATTGTTGATTAGTTGGTAAAGATTTTCCATGCTTGTATGGACCACGGTGAGGTGCCTGAGGATTGGCGGAATGCATGTATAATGACACTGCAAAGGGGTTAAAAATGAGTGTTCAAATTACAGACACATAAATTTGTTGAATATACCTATCAAGTGTTATGGGAGTGTATTGACTGAGAGGGTGAAGTCATCAGATTAGGGAGGAGCAGTGAGATTTCATAAAGTGGTACAGGATGTGTGGCTTTGGTGTTTAAGGAATGTGTGTGAGAAATACTTAAGAGAAACAGATGGATTTGTATGACATTTATGGATCTGGAGAAAGTATATAAATTAGGCTGACAGAGATGCCTTCTGGAAGGTCTTCATAATATATAGTGTGGGAGGAAAGCTGCTAGAAGCAGTGAGAAGTATTTTCAAGGGTATATGGCATGTGTACAAGTAAGACAGGAGGATGAATAGTTCCAACAGAAGGCTGGTCTGTGGCAGGAGTGTGTGATGACACCATGGTTGTTCAATTTAATTATGGATGGAGTGGTGAGGGAGGTAAGTGCAAGTCTTGGAGATAGTCATAAGTATGCAGTCTGGGAGGATGAAAGGGCCTGGGAAGTGAGTCAGTTGTTGTTTACTGATGATACAGCACTGGTGGGAGATTCCAGTGAGAAACTGCACTAGTTGGTGAGTGAGTTTGGAAATGTGTATGAAAGATTAAAGTTGAGAAATAATGTGAAATGAAGCAAGATTATCAGGTTTACCAAGGTTGAACAACTGGTTGCTCGGGGTGTGAGTTTGAATGGAGAAAAATTAGAAGTGAAATGTTTTAGATACTTGGGAGTGGGCATGGCAGTGAATGAAAACATGGAAGTGGAAGTGAGTCATAGGGTAGGTGATGGGGCAAAGCTTCTGGGAGTGCTAAAGAAAGTGTGGAAAGAGTGTTATCTGGGAGAGCATAAATGGGTATGTTTAAAGAAATAGTACTCCTAAAAATATTACAAGAATGTGAGACAAGTCTATAGATGAGGCTGTGAGAAGGAGGGTGGATGTGTTAGAAATGAAATGTTTGAGGACAATATCTATCGTGAGGTGGTTTGATCGAGTAAGTAATGAAAGGATAAAAGACATGGTAATAAAAAGAGTGTGGTTGAGAAAGCTGAATAGGGTGTGCTGAAATGGTTTGGACAAATGGAGAGAATGAGAGAGAAAATGTTGGCAAAGAGGCTATATGTGTCATAAGTGAAGGGAACATGGAGAACAGTTAGACAGAGTTGGAGATGGAAGGATGGCACAAAGAAGTTTTGAGCGATTGGGCTGTGAACATGCAGGAAGGTCAAAGGTGTACACAGGACAGAATGAATTGGAACAATGTGGTACACTGGGTTTGACATACTGTCAATGGATCCATGCTAAACCATGGAAAGGTCTGTGGGGCCTGGTTGTGGATAGGAAGCTATGGTTTCAGTGCACCACACATGACTGCTAGAAAAAGGATGTGAGTGGATGCGGTCATTCTTCATCTGTTCCTGGCACCACCTTGCTAATGCAGGAAACAGCAATCAAGTATGAAAAAAAATTACTAATAAACTTCAGAAAGCTGCTGCACTACCAACAAACACAGACTTTACATGTTTGCAAGACTAAATATTTACATAATACACACTTAAAACTAGAGCTAAATATTTCTCATCTTTAATGTGATTACCATCAATCAGATATTTTTAATTTGTGTCAGATATATATTTGCCAAGTTTTAATATCCTTATCTTCAATAGCATTCTGTAGATCTATACAAACCTCAACAACTGATATGTCAAAAACACTACCTCAGTCTTTGGAAAGGAAAACTTGAGTAACATCACCTTACACCCCAAAAAAATTCCACACCCCAGGCACTTTTCACACTAACACAAGAAACTCTGCCATCTAGTCTCTGGCTCAACCATCTGTCATATTCTCTACTATAATTTGCATCCATTTGGGATGATACAAACACACACCCAACGTCTAGAAGCAGACTTCTACACAATGAGGCTAATACTTTTTCATGTAATGCTTCTCACCAACAAAAACACTCAACTGGGGTCATGACATACAATGCTTTCTGAAGCAAACTTCCAACCACCAGGGTTTATGCATTTTACACATAAATCATAATCCTGAAAGACAAGATCATATTCACCAGTAAATTAGATATTCCTGGAAAAAACTTGCATTTCAAGGCCCTCAAATTATGGTGAGTTAATGCTAAAAGCATAAAAAAGGAAGTAAAAACATTACATACAAATATTACTGTTTGCAGACACTATTCACTTCCGAGGAATTGAATTACAAGCAATACTGACTTGGAAGATAGGTCCTACGGTTGTACAATGTGAGAATAGAAAAAAATTTCAAAAGTGCAGTATAGTACTTGTGCTTGACATCAAAGAGCCCAGATGTGACCTAATCTTGGATGGCCAGCTAAGGGGATAAAGCTATAAGAACTAGCACACCTGTGGGACATCTTCATTGACATAAGAAGGAAATTTGCATGAATTTGATGATGAATGTGATTGCTTCACCTATGCATGATATTTGACTTTGCAAAAATTTTTATAAAAGATTAAAGAAAAAGCTCAGAAAAGTAGCACATTAAACTATATCAAATATATTTTCCTTCATTTAATAACTTATACATATAGTAGTAAAGTAACTACTTTCATACTTGAAGTTTTCCATGTAAACCAAGAATAAACTAAAAATCCAAAGCTAATGTAACAATATAAATACAGCTGAGTGTGCTAAAACCTCCTGTAGCTATACAAAAATTATGAAAGCCTCATGATTGAGAAGCAAATAGTGAACATCTCTGATCTATATAGAAATTTTCACTAAACCCACTATGTGGCTTCAGTACCACATATCATTTACCTTTCCTAATGCATTAGCTTGAAATAATTTCTCATTGGCTTTCAATGCATTATGCCCCTACTTGGCATACCACTAAAATATTTCTAATTACTTGTAAAAGTGAGTAACTGAAATATATCACAACAATAACTAGTTTCCACTCGTACTAGAGGGGAGGCACCATGGTCATACGTGTCTTTTGGTTCCCCTCAAGCCACAAATACCTTTCCACACTCCACAACTCTAAAATCCAGATGTCACTCTCACTGGTTCATCTCATACCAGTATCATGCTTAACAAGTGTCCACATTTACCACTCGCCCTCTCCGTTGGCCTTCTGGAAGACATAATCCTTCCCTTTGAGGTTCATGATACCATCCTTCAGGGTAAACTTCCATTTATTCCTCACTCGGGTAATCTGCCAATATCAAGGGTTTAAATGAACACAAGGATATCAAAATACAAATAACTGTTATCAAAGACAAAACAAAAGCTCATAAGAAGCTCATAATACTTCCCCTTGCCAACAGTTACCAAATAAATGCAGAAAGAATAATGACACAATCTTCTTACAATGTAATCATTAATTACTGGCCTTAGTAACCCCAAACAATACCTCAACCCCAAATTCGTATTCAGAATGAAAAACATTCCTTACATGTAAGGTTTTCAAGCAAATTTATTACCCTCTAAAAAATACCAAAAATTACAGCTAACAGTTCACGGTCATTTTTAGCCCAAAAGACTTTTGCCTTTAAAAACTGTACAATAACATAATTAAACGCTTCTGTATGAGAAAAAGTCTTAGAAAATATCTCACAATGCTTCTCCTCGCCGAAACATACATAATAAAAACTAAGCAAATAATGACACAATCTTTGTAAAATATAAACATTAGTTGCAAGCCTTACTGACCCACCAACAATATTTCTACCCCAGATTCATATTCAGCATGAAGAACAGTCCTTATACTGGGGTTTTCAAACAAATGTATTACTTTCCAAAAAAATACCAAAACTTGCAAGTGATAGTCCAGAGTATTTTTTAAACCAAAAATCTCTTTCTTTTAAACCTGAAATATAACATAATGAAACACTTCTGTACTCGAAATAATCTTGGAAAATATTTTATAAATCTTCGCCTCACCGACAGACAACCATTAAATACGAAACAAATAATGAAACAAACAACTTGAAAAGTAATCAGTAATTACAAGGCCTTAATGACACCCCCCTTAACAATATTTCTACCCCAGACTTACATTTAGCATGAAAAATAGTCCTTATAATGAGGTTTTCAGGTAATATATTACCCTCCAAAAAATATAAAAAAAATTGCTGGTATTCTTTAGCCCAAAAAAACTTTTCTTTGAAATCTGTCATACGACATAATTATGAAAAGCTTCTGTACTTGAAATAACCTTGCAAAATATCTCAAAATGCTTATCCTACCTGACGGATATCTGGTAAATATGAAACGAATTATGAAACAATCTTCTTAAAACTCAATCATTAATTGCTTGCCTTAATAACCCCTCAACAATATTTCTACCTCAGATTCAAATTCAGCATGAAAAATAGTCCTTAAACCAAGGTTATCAAGCATATTGAATGCCATCCAAAAAATACCAAGATTTACAGGTAATAGTTCAGGGTATTTCTTAAGACAAAAAAAAAAATGCTTTCCTTCAAAACTATATTATTACAAATCAAAATACTTCTGAATTCATGAGAATCTGAAAAATATCTCATAATCCTTCTTCTACCCAACAGATATCTGGTAAAGATGAAACGAATAAGGAAACATCTCATAATGCTTCTTCTACCCAACAGATATCTGGTAAAGATGAAACGAATAAGGAAACAATGTTCTTAAAATGTGATCATTAATCACAGGCCTTAATGACCCCCCAATAACACCTCTATCCTAGATTCATATTCAGCATGAAATATAGTCCTTAAACAAAGGTTTTTATGCAAATTGAATACCCTCCGAAAAATACTAAAAATTACAGGTCACAGTTCAGGGTATTTTTTAGCCATAAAAACTTTCTTTTTCAAGACTGTAATATAACATAATAAAGTGCTTCCGCAATTTAAATAATTTTGTAAAATATCTCATTCTTCCCCTAAATGACAGATACCCAATAAATACAAACAAATAATGACACAATCTTCTTAAAATGTAATCATTAATTACATGCCTTAAATGATGCCCAAACAACATCTCAACCCCAGATTCGCTTTCAGCAAGAAAAATGGTCCTCACACAGGATTTCAAGGAAATCTACCTCCTTCCAAAAACTACCAAAAACTGCAGGTAATGGTTCACGGTATTTTTTTGTCCTTACACAGGATTTCAAGGAAATCTACTTCCTTCCAAAAACTACCAAAAATTGCAGGTAATGGTTCACGGTATTTTTTTGTCCAAAAAACTATTCTTCCAAAACTTTATTATAGCATAATAAAACACTTCTGGACTCAAAAGAATCTTTGTTAATATCTCAAAATGCTCCTACCCGACAGATATCCGATAAATACGAAATGAATAATGAAACAATTTTCTTAAAATGTAATCATTAATCATAAGCCTTAATGACCCCAAACAATATTTCAACCTTAGATTCATAATTAGCATGAAAAATTGTCCTTATACTGATAGTTTTCATGCAAATCTAATACCTTACAAAATTTACCAAAAATTACAGGTAATAGTTCAGGGTATATTTTAGTCCAAAAAACTCTCTTCTTTAAAACTGTACAACAACATAAAGAATGCTTCTGTATTTGAAATACACTTGGAAAATATCTCATAATGCTTCTCCTCATCGATAAATACGAAACATACCCGATAAATACCAAACAAATGATGACACAACCTTTGTAAAATGTAATAATTCATTACAGGCCTTTAAGACCCCTAAACAATATTTCAACCCCAGATTCATAATCAGCATGAAAAATAGTTCTCATGCTGAGATTTTCAAGGAAATCTATTACCCTCCAAAAAATCCCAAAAACTGCAGGTTGCTCCATTTATATAAAGGATTGATTCATTCTTGTACAGAGAATTGCTCTCATATCTGTGGTGGTTCTAGCTCTGCTTCCTTAACTGATCTGAGTCAAAAGCAGTCCAATTTATAAACTGTCTCAGGCAAACTTCCAAACTTGACCCTCTTGCCCTACGCCAAAATGTTGGTTCAATTTCCTTCTTCTATAGGTGCTTAGGTTTTTCGCTCCCTCACTAGCTAGACCATGCAATACTCGACATGCTGCTGCATCACACGATTACTGCTTGGCTGTTGGCAACTGAATGGAGGGCCATTTTGATAACTTACTTTCCCTACATGTCAAAGCTTTGGAACTCTATACTATCTCATGTCTTTCCCAATAAAAGACAGTTTTTCTCTTCCTCCAAAATTTTTAAATATTTCCCCTTGTCTATTCTTTTTCCCTTTCATATTCCTCTCTGTATTTCAATTAAGGCCCCTTTTGTCCATGACTGAAGACTCCATTTTGAAAACAAACACACACATATCTAAGCCTTTGCTGATCAAAATCATAATCCTTATATGCCTAACTCTCACATCATCAACATGATTACAAAGTATAAATTACCCTAACCACAAAGTGACATACAAGCAATAACAAAATGTGCTCAGACAAAAATCTAACTAGTTTTTGAACAGAGAAAAAAAAATTAAGGGACTATACAGATTGGGCTGAGGTTATAACACCCTGTCTTGTGCAGAAACCAATAGTACAGCTCCTTCACTCCACTACACTGTTTTTTCTTTTACCAAAACTCATCTTTTGATGTCTCCACTTCCACTTTTGAGTTAATAGGTCTGGCAAGAGTTGAAGCAGAAGATGTGAAGGCAACACTTTCTTTAAGCCTATATATGGAGATGCTAATCCCTTAAGAGAAATAAAATGAAAAGGTTCCAGCCCATTTTGTTGATCACTTGATCTAAAGCCAGCTTCATCATTAGTCTAAGTCAGGGATTATTTCATGTAATGCATGGAATCATACAGGTAAGAATATGGTCTTATCTCAAGATACATTAAACTTTCATCAGCTATTATGTTTATTACTAAATCTAATGTAATGGAAAACTCTTTAATCAAAATCTATGTGTATTAATGACATGAATCATAAAATAAAAATACATGCATGCACACAAACATATTTTCTCACCTTGTCATACTGGCACACAACTACATTATCTGTATCAAATATGTCTGAGGTATCATCTTCACTAACATCATCTTCACTATTCAAAGGTTCCTGAAAGAGAAAAATTAGTTCCATTTCAATATGAAAACTTATTCTCAAATTCTGGTCCCAATTCATTAAAAGATAAATTTATTGAGCAATCAATGATACTACAAACATCTCTTGAGACTTTTATTTACTGCAACACAAGATTTATCACAGCACATATACAGTCTCGGCAAAAAAGTACGATTATTAACATTTAAAATGAGGCTTTCATGCACAGAGTTTAATTTCCAGAGCAAATCTTTTTATTTGCTCATAGTGTGAATATTACATGTTTGGCAACATGGCACAGTCTAAGAAGCCAGATGACATGATTTGCTGCCTCAGTTTCAGTTACCCCATGGTACTGACAGTAGTGGGATGCAACTTCTGCTTGCTGTCATTATGTTTAGTGATATATTTGTTGTTTCTGTTCTGAGAGATACATTTACACTAATAGTAACTAACCGTGGGTCCTAAGAAGTTTTTCCTAAGAACAAAAAACATGTATTCTTGCTTGGAAGCAAGAAAATGTGTCTACAAGATTTCAAGATGTACTGGCAGGGTCATCACTATCAACTATTTTGGGCTTCATTCTACTGTCATACTACCCTGAGAAGCTGGGTTTGGTTGACCTAGGAAGACCTGTAAGGCAACTGAAAACCTGATGAAACGTGAAGTTTGAAAAACCAATACGTAACAGGTTAGAGGCCACCTGTTACTTTGAGAGAAGGATAATGCTAGAAGGGCGTCAAAAGTGTCTAGATGAACCTAGCTTTGCCAGTAAGACGTGAAATCTCATATACATATTTTCTTGCTTCTAACCAAGAATACAGGTTTTTTCTCCCTGGCACAAATTCTTGGGACCCATGGTTTATTATTGGTACAGGATAAATATAACCTTGAACAGAAAAAGCAAGAATATCATTTAAAACAAGGATAACAAGCAAAAGCTGCCTCCCTCCACTCTCAAAACCATAGGGTAACAGAGGCAACAAATCATGTCATCTGACTTTTAACACTGTATCAGGCTACCACACATACGATATCCCAACATAAGTGGGTATTAAAATTTTTCCACAAATAAGTGATACATAAAAGCCTTACTTTAAAAGGTAACTTGGATTTTTTTTCGGAGACTGTACTTAATGATTCCAGTGACCTAAAATGAAATTTGGGTGGAAATGTTTATATCTGACAACAACCAACACATTCTTAATATCAAGAGCTGAGAACCACATAGCATCAAGGAATATGGCTCAAGCACTATTAATTGAGGTATAGCAAAACCAATCTGGAGTACACCAAATAGAAATGTCATTTATAAAAGCAAATGGAGCCACTTAGGAAAATCCCAAATAATGTCAGGAATACCTTAGGTACAAAAAACCAATAACGATACAGTGTGGCTACTGTGTCTGTAGAGCAGTGATTCTTAACTCATATGCACAGGAAACATTCATTGAAACCAAAATTATGGAGCTAAATGTACAGAGAAAAACCAGTACAGTATTGTGATTATATGATGCTTAACAAATATAAAAATTAAATGACAAGAATTTACCCAAATCTATGAGTCTAGAGGATTCATGAGTATGGGTAATCAAGTTCATGAAATACAATTGGAACACATATTAAACTGAAGGTAGACAGTTAATTCTGCTATTGAAACCTGAGTTTTGAAACACCCTGGATATAAGTGGCAAATGATAGTACACCCATCTCTCACTTCATGCGTTAGTTATGTTCTGCGAAAACCTTGCACAAAGAGAAATCACATATAGCAAACCAATAAAAATACAGAGAAAAATGGGATGTGTAGCAGCTTTGAGGTCAGTATTGACAGATTCTCCCA
Source organism: Panulirus argus (assembly GCA_038088735.1). Lineage (NCBI taxonomy): Eukaryota > Metazoa > Arthropoda > Malacostraca > Decapoda > Palinuridae > Panulirus > Panulirus argus. The sequence goes on from JAYMFT010232294.1 coordinate 10,165, forward strand.
TTACTTTAATGCTATGTAGTTTCAAACATCAAATAAACTTATCTAGCCATCCTTTAATTGCTTGAAATGGCTCTGGCTCATCTACATTGTCTTCTTTACTTAAATGCTCAAAAATCTCCAGAGCTTTAGACCCAAGCTGAAGGCTACCACCAGCTGCTTTTCTTCTATGTATAGGAGTGAATTTTCTCCAAAAGTGGATTTCTATCCCATGTGGTTACCTAAGCAGATTGTGAAGTACAGTTGACCACAACACTTCAAATTTTCTCTCCATTCTTCTATATGTTGCTGACTATAAATTCACCCAGGTTGTAAGCACGCCCAAACACTGATGGTGCATAGTAAGACTTCTAGCTTTCTTTCTAAGATTAGAGAGGTTCTCTTCCATTTAACTTCTGGCTCTGAAGTTTTGGCACGATTTCTACCACACACACCCACACCAAAAATTCTGACCTTATTAAAAGAGGGACTTGTAGATGTAGGTTCCTCACATAATAGCAAAATCACATATAGTGATCCAGCATAACTTTAGGGCTGGATGTATTTTTCATGAGCAGACTCCAACTACCCAGATAGATACATGTGCCATTCAATACTGGAAATATATGTATCATTTTGTGGCCATTCAATTTTGTATTCTACAATCATATGAGCATTTAAAAGTACACAGAAACATAAGACTAAACAATCTTTTTCCAATAATCATAAAAAGAATCTTACATGAAAAACTTCTACCTGCACAGTACATGCAATAGTTATTAAACATGAATGAAGAAATTCAAGAAGCATAAATGCCCTGAATTCATGCCCTGCTGTGTTATGAAACTACTACTGAATACTACTGAATCTCTAACAACTTTTGTCGCTCCACCTTCCCCTCACTTTTCCGTCCTGACGGTACTATAGCTCTCTCTCCCATTGACAAAGCAACTCTATTTGGTTCCCGTTTCTCCTCTAACTCCACCTTGGATGACTCTGATATTCCCTCACCCCCTGATGCTCCTCTTACTAA
>JAYMFT010232305.1:0-11173 GCA_038088735.1 Panulirus argus
TGTCAACCTTTCCTCACTCATTCGTTCCATATGTCCAAACCATTTCAACACACCCTTTTCTGCTCTCTCAACCACACCTATTAAGTTGTCTTATTTTTCTCTCTCTCTCTCTCTCTCTCTCTCTCTCTTAACATGTGTTTACATGTTCTTTGAATGTAAGGAAGTAATTATTTTTTTCTTTCAGTTATGTGTTAGTGCAAGTTTGTTTTTTATAACTTGTTTTATATTGCATGAGATGTCTTGGAATTGCTGTGACAGGTATTTTGAAAATGTATTATCTGAAATAATAATTTCATTAGAATATTTTGTTACTGTGATTGTATGTACAGTAAACATTTCAAAACTCTAATTATAAGAGACTGCATATTTTTTGGATGACATTAAAAGAAAAAAGGCATGGGTTAATTTTGAGAAATTCTCTGTGAAAGGGTTTTAAGGAGAAGAATTGTAACGATTAAAGAAAATGGCGTAAGGAAAACTGTAGGTATACATATCTGTAAATTGCTTTGAAAACACTTTTGCAGTAGGGGGTGGCACTTGAAATCAGAAGTTTCTTTTTCCTGTTGTAGAAAATTTGTATTAAGGAATATCTAGATTTAAAGGACTTTAGGGAAATGAATATGTGAGTCAAATTGGTAGCATTTTCTTTGAACTTTCCCTAACCAGATTGCGTGGAGGATATTAAGCACCTAAGGGTATGTTTGCTAAAGAGGTGTAGTATTGTGTGGAATAAGATTTAGGTACATGCTGTTCATAAGCTGAGGCTTAATTGTTCAGATGTAAAAGGTATCACAGTTTTTATTATTCATATGAAATTTATATAACAGTCCATTTTGTGTAAATTTTAGGTTATCCCTCCCCCACCAAAGTTCCCAGAAGATCCCTGGCAAGCTTTTATTGACTACATGGCGACCACGGAAGGAGGACATGATTCACAGATCATCATGGGCCAGGAGGGCCACCTCATTGAACGTGGCATGCACAAAGGCAAGGGGATTGCTGTCTTCACCAGTGGAGGCGATTCCCAGGTTAGTTTTTAAAGGGAAGGCTAACATATGTGAATGGTATGCAGCTGTGCAGTGCCAAATTTAGAGATGCTAGAGTTCTAGGAAAATATGTGGGCTTACCATTTTTAAATTCATTGCTGTTTCTTATATATATTAATGATTTTAACCGAAAAGATGAGATATAGATAAAATACCCGAATTTTCAAATGGTGCACCATGGCATGATTGTAATTTCATTTTGTATATACAGTTACCAGTAATCTTAAAAGAAAACCAATAAAGAAAGGCAATTGTTTTCTGTAAATCTGTGCCTTTCATGCAAACGGTACACATTTTTCTCTATCCACTGATATTTTGAATCCCTAGTTCAATTCAGTTTCAATTTCAATAGTTTATTCCTTGATAGAGGAACTGGGATACTAGTGCTGTTACTAGTTACCCCATTGCAATGCTACCAGAAGCATCTGGCAAGTGTCATGAGTACATATAAATATAACAATGGGGCTTACTAAAGCTTAAAGAAGGAAGGACATTCCTTTAACACATCATCAATATTGTTTACATAATGTCTGGCCAGTATAGGGAGGATCATTGTGTCTCTGTCAGGGGGTCCTGAAGTGGTGGTCCAGCAGGCATTATGGAAGTGTTGTGTGTGAGGACATCTTTGAAGGTAGTGGACAAGGTGCGGCTGTCGGGTCTTTTGCATAATGCACAATTGCGGTGCTCAGAGGAGGCAGGGATGCCAGTTTCCCAAGCAAAGTCATACCCAATGATGATACAGTAGTTTTTAATCATAATTAGAATTTCTTTTAAGGTAATAGATTAATTTATTATATTGAGAATATAAACAACATGAACTTCATAGATTTAACTTATTGAAATGACATTTCTTTGTTATATCCACAAAGGGTTTGGTTCTACAAGTGTGTTCAGGGAAGAAGCTACTCTTGTCCTGAAGTCCTCTGCAAATTGGTGATATCGGATCCAGACTCTGTCATATGGAGCAGGATCCCATTGCACTGTGGGGGGAGGTGTCTTGAGTAGTTTTACAGACATAAGTGCTGATACCTACTGTATAAGAACTCATCATCTCATTTTTTTTTTTTTCTGTACCATCAAGTTGTTAACAGGAAAAATATCGTCCAGGATGAATGGAGGTGCTAGAGATGCACTTCATTGCTCTTTGGTAGTTGTACATCCTTGGTTTTATGTTTAAATTAAATCCTCTGAAGATTAGAGATTGCTCTGTGTTAGTATTACACTCTTGGTTGTATGTTTTAAGTTAAATCCTCTGAAGATTAAAGATCTCTCAGGAAATGTTAAGAAAGTAGAATAAAGTTAAGGGTCCAACAGATACATCACCTACTTCAAAAAAATATTGGAATACCATAGGAAGTCCCTTGAAATTCTGTTCTTGAAGAACTAGACAGTTTTCTGTGAGCAATGTCTAACCAGTTTGATTGTGTCATATAAAGAGTGAGTTGCAGCATAAAGCTCTTGGTGCAGAAGCTTGGTCTTATAGTGATCTTTAAGGGTAGAAGACAGCCCCTTGAGTCAGCATAAGGTACTGTTTCTAGTGAGAAAGAAGGATCATTTTGTTAACTCATTTGACTATTTTTGTTGTATCTTGGAATTTGAAAACTTGGAAATATATATTATCTAATGTGTGTCGAGAAGTTACATAATGAACCACCCTTTAAATGTCAGATAAGTAGAGAGAGAGATCTAGTGAGTTTATTTTTAACAAGTCTTTCTTTCCTTCCCTCCCATCCAGTCTCTGGAAACCTCTCTTGCAGCTGACTGCGAATTTCCTGTTTAGACCTCTCTCTCTCTCTCTCTCTCTCTCTCTCTCTCTCTCACACACACACACACACACACACACACACATGCATGCACGCATGCAAGCATACTGACCATACACATCTCTCTCTTTCTGACCACCCTTATTTGTCTTTATCCCCCCTTTTTAAAAGAATTTCCATCACTAGCTCACACCCATATTGCTGTCCTTCTTGCCATCTCCAAGAATTCTGTTGCCTCTTACATGCTCATTTCCAATAACGAATCTAAGTTGTCTGCCCTCTTCCCATTTCTTTACATCCTGCAGATTTTCTTTCCTTTTTATGAGCTATCTGCCTCGTGGCATTGACCGCCTCGGCTGTGTATCCACCTTTTATTTTAGATTCATGTGCAGCTTCATATTCACACCTCCCTTATTAGTTCTGTATCCAGTTGCAATCTCTTTTCTTTTTGTTCTTGTCTTTCCTGCTGGCTGTGTGTCCTTGCTTATTCTCTTTCCCATACCAGCTTGATTCTCCTCCTCCTTTCATCCCCTATTCTGCTGCCTTTCATTTCTCTTTACACATTTCTAGTTTTATGTCCCTCTCCCTGCCCACTTTCATCTACATGCCCTTCTATTCCCAACCACTTGGCTTATAGCTGTCTATTCTTTCTCTCTCCCAACTATCTCCTAACTGTCAATCCTATGATGTAGCCTACACCCAGTTCATTCCTGAAAGTATATAGTAATCCAAACAGTTTTGTAGCTTATTTTAATGCCCGTTGTCGATTCTTCTTACCCCTCAGTTCATTCCTGAAAGTATATAATAATCCAAACAGTTTTGTAGCTTATTTTAATGCCCATGAAAACTTTCATATGCCAAATAATGTAATAACTTTTTAACAGGGCATGAATGCTGCCGTCCGTGCTGTAGTGCGGATGGGCTTGTACGTAGGTGCTCGTGTGTATTTCATCAAAGAAGGCTATCAAGGCATGGTTGATGGTGGTGACAACATTGTGGAGGCTAGCTGGTCATCAGTATCTGGCATAATCCATAAGGTATGATTAAAGTTTTTCTGTATTTTCCTTGAGGGGTTTGTAATAACCCAGCCACATGGCTCTGTTCAGAGGATTGTAACATCCGTATCTTTGTTTAACTGGTTTGGACATTGATTGTGTTAAATTTTCTTTTCTTTTAGAGAGGGAGAAGTACCATCATTATGAAGAGAAATTACATATATGTATGAGTGTAAGAAAATGTATCATAGGTTTAGTAAAGAAAGTGCTTACACTTTGCATCCTTGCATCACATGGTGAGGGATTAATTGTACTTCTGGTAGAGTCAGCCAATGCATTGGTCTTGACTCACCTAAAAAAATATTCATCCGTGACCATTATTATACTCATAAGTACAGGTCTATGATATTGTATTGCAAGGTATGTGTGATTTTACAAAAAATGACTCTCATATGGTGCATAAAAAATAAAACAAAGATTTTTTTTTATTTTTTGAAAATTTTTGCAGTGGGGCTATACCCGTTTTGGGCCACTGCTGTCTGTGGGTTAAGAAAATTTCTACTGAAATTAGGGCAAAGATTACCACTTCAGACTTTGGATGATGTATTAGTTGACCATGCAACCTCAGAGTGTTTAGGAGATAAATATTTTTGCCATTTTGTGTCAGCGAGGTAGCACCAGGAACAGAGAAAGAAATGGCCTCATCCATTCACATGCACTCTCTAGCAGTCATGTGTAATGCTTCAAAACTACAGCCCCATCCACAACTAGGCTTAACTTTGCTTTCCTTGGGGATGTTGCCAAATGCTTGTCTCCTTGATTATATCATAGTTCTCATGAGATACCTCTTCACCTCTTCTTGGGGAAAATTAGAGTTTATTGTACTTTTATTGAAAAAAGTTGATATAATAAATGCACTTATTTATAAGTACCCCAGGACCAGTTTCTGTGAAAGAGTACTTCTGTTACCAATGACCCCTTTCTAAAGGCACCAGCAGCCAAGGGCTGTGCTGCTTCTAGTAACAGGGAAGTGTAGACACCTTTGGAGTGAGAATCTCTTTTTGACAACACTGTACTCCCAGTGATACAGCCTTGATGAAGTTGACTTTTCATTTGTGAGATAACCTTGAGCAGGTGGAGTCCAGTAACACGTTATGAATGTATGAACGTTTGAATGGAAATATATTTTGATCAGAACGTTAGAAATCAGCGAATGTGCAGAACTCCATAATGAATGTGAATGTAATGTTTTGATATGAATTTTGATCTTGTACTTTCCATAAGGAGAAGATAGCAGTAAATGTAAATTCTGTACCATTAATATCATCATCCTTTCACTTTATTCATATTCTAGGGTGGCACAGTGATTGGTTCAGCTAGATGCAAGGATTTCCGTGAACGTGAAGGTCGCTTGAAGGCTGCCAAGAACCTGATTAAGCGTGGTATCACAAACTTGGTTGTGATTGGTGGTGATGGCTCCTTGACAGGTGCAAATCTCTTCAGGCAAGACTGGCCAGCACTTCTTCAGCTGCTTGTCAAGAATGGTGAATATATAGATTTTACACCTCAGTGCTCCCTCTTTTAGAGCCTCTATAACAAGCCAGCAAAAAACAAGCAAAATTGTTTCATGTACTTAGCACTTGGTGATCAAGCTGCTAACCAGTCGTCTTTTTAAAATCTTGGTGATTTTTTGAGTATTTCATTTTCCCTTTCTAATACTGTACTGCAAGCAATTTTATATATAAGAATCAGTTAACATTTCAGTATGTCTTGACTACCAGACCTATAGCAGAATTCCTCAGGAATCATTTTTTGAATGAATATTTGTGTTTGGCTTCTTATACACGAAGGTGTATATGTTCTTAGAAATCAAATACAATATGTTTGATTAAGATTGTACATGAACCAACATACTGTGCTTAGGCATAAGAAGATAGGAATGCATAACTAAAAGTTTTCAGTAGGATATTGTACATAAATGAATAATAGATATGTGCAACTTAGGAAATGTAGAAGCACCAAGATATAATTGAATCCCCAACAGGAGACATCACTGAAGAAGAGAAGAAGGCTTACACTCACCTTAACATTGTGGGCATGGTTGGCTCCATTGATAATGACTTCTGTGGCACTGACATGACAATTGGTACCGACTCTGCCCTTCACAGGATCATTGAGGCTGTAGATGCCATTGCGGCAACCGCTTATTCCCACCAGCGATGCTTCATCTTGGAGGTCATGGGTAGGCACTGTGGGTAAGTGATATATAAGACTGATTATCGTGTAGTCGGTGAAAGTGTAGTACCGCACCCAATTTTTTTTATGAAAAATGGAATAGAAAATGTTGCTGGAAATTGGTGTAATTTATGAGCTACAAACATTGCTCTTCATTCATCAAGCTACAAACATTGCTCTTCATTCATCAATCTTTCATTTGTTAATTTCTGGTTCCTAAAACCCATATACAGTTCTGGATTGACTTAAAACTTGATATACTGTAAGATAGTATTAATACTGGTAAATACTTCTGAAGTCTGATATTGATATTGGTAAATGCTTATGAAATCTTTGTACAGATGTTTTTAGATATTTTGTCTGATTTTATAGAAGTAATCCAAGTTCTTCTGGACTGAGCAGTGTTCAGATTATTTTTTATTTTTGATAATACATTACCAGATTGATGTATGAACATTTTGTAAGTTTACACTTGTGGTGTCTTTGTATACTAATGCAGTTTCAAGATGTTATTTGTATGTTAACAAATACGGTACCGTAAAGAAAGATTTCAAAGATATATATGAATTTTATATATGGAAAGGATGAATGAACAAAAAACTCATCAAGAGAATCTGTATGTCAGAAGGGAAGGAGTACCTATCTACCTATGAGTACCTATGATGAGATTTTGCCATGGTGGCAGGGCTAGTGCATTGTGCTCACCTTTTGTCATATACACTGACAAATGACATTTCTCTCAACTGCCTCACTTCATCCCCTCACTTGTCTTGCTTGTTGTATGATGCTATTTTTTCAGCAACTACTCCTCTGGCATAGTTATTTATTCAAGGTTCATCCAGTATTGTTTTCAACCATGAGTCTAATTTTCCTTTTTTAATGTTTTTGTAGTCACTCCATTTAGATTTTTTAGATCACCCAGTATTGCGTTAAATGATTGTTCCAAGTTTCTTATTGGGTATTCATGTATTTTTATTTTATGCAGTTCTGTTATGTTTCCAGGAATTATGCTTGACTTAATGATTCTGTTTTGTCCTTGTCAGGGTGCTTTTAGCTTCAAATATTATTCTTTATTTCTTCTGTTTGTTTCCAGGCTTATATTATCATATATTTCTCCCTCCAGCATTTGAGACTGTAAACTTCTTGTTCTTTTTTTCATTCATGGTAATTCATATGCTCATTTTCATTTGTATGACCTGTGAAAAGTTTATGTATTCTCTCTGTCTTGTTTAATTTAGTCTGTTTTACTGGTGATCATGCAACACAGCAGTATTCTAGTTTACTTCTTATATACACATTAAGCATTTTCATCATTGAATGTCTGTCTCTTGTTGTAAATGTTTTCAATATCAGTCCACTCATTATTTGGCTTGAAAGAACTCTCTTTTCAATATGTACCATGAATTCAAGTTTTTCACTGATAATCTCTTCTAAATCTCTGGCATTTGATTCAATTTCTTTTCCTGTAGGGCCTCTGTATGCAGGCACTGAAATAGCTTTAGCTGTCCCATGACTGATGTGTCCAAATTTCTCTTCATTAAATTCCATCAAATTCTCATCTGCCCATCTGTATATGATATTGAGGGAAAATGGGAGACAAAGGAGATGGAATGAAGGAGGCTTACGGGGATCAGGGCCTGAACATTGAGGACAAGACACATGCATGTGATAGAAGGAATTGGATTGCTGGAGTACATTGTGGCAGGGGATGCTGTCAGTGGGCTAAACCAGGGCATATGAAGTGGTCTGGGTAAACCACACAGTGGTTTGTAGTGCTTGACTGTGGATGGTAGGCTTTGGTTTTGGTACATTATACAAGAGAGTGTATTTGTGCAAATGTGGACATACTTTCTTTATTTTGTACCAAAACAGAAGAGACAATTAGTTATAAGAATATACATTTACCCAAAATCAGTTGTATGTGGAGTTGTAGTTCCTGTATGTGTACAGTGCTTTGAAGACTTATCAATATTCGTTGAAGAGTTTTTACATCATGAAGTTTTATTTCTCTTTGATTATCATTTCATGGATTTAGCTTTCTCATTTATACTGGGTGGTGAAACTTTTATGTTCCAAGTGCTCAAGTATTGATCTCCTCTTTTTTCTTTTCATACCCTGATAACACTCAGGTTATGCATGTACTTGCTTTCATCTAATTTCTGTAATGTTTTGGCTTTCTGCCCAGTTCTAAACTTAGAGATGCTTCTTCTTTATAGATCTACACTCAGTTATCACTTGGATGCTTGTTGAGTAACTCATTCACATGATTTACATATTTGTCACCTACCCTCTTCCCATAATCTTCCACAGTCACAACACTGGTGGAGATTGGGGAAGAGCAGCGTGGTTTCAGGCGGTAGAGAGGGTGTGTGGATTGAGCACCTGCTTACAATAGTATGTGTGAGAAATACTTGGACAGACAGATGGATTTGTATGTGGCATGTATGGATCTAGAGACAGCTATGTGATAGGGTTAATAGAGATGCATTGAGCTATATGATAGGGTTAATAGAGATGTCTTGTGGAAGGTTTTACATATATGCAGTGTGGTAAATAGATGTTAGAAGCAGTGAGAATTTTTTATCAAGAATGTAAGGCATGTGTACAAGTAGGAAGAGAGGACAGTGAATAGTTCCCAGTGAAGGTTGGTCTGCTGCACGGGTGTGTGATGACACCATGGCTCTTTAACTGTAGCTGTGAAACTACAGAGGTTTTGTTGAATTTTGGATAGAAGATAGCTATTTTCTAGAAATGATGTATTTTTTAAAAGTCAAAAGTCAGAATATTAAGGTTAGCTCTAGTTCAAAAAGTCCAAAAGGCACATTAAATCACAACTTTAATTTTGGAACTAGGTAAGGTACATTATTAGAACTAGGCTGAATACAGTTTGTTCTTGCAACTGACTGCAAATGGAAAAGCTAAAAGAAAAAAATTGCTGAGCTAAGATTAAAGTGCATCCTCTGTTAGTAATTTTACATTAGGAAGGGTAATCTCAGTTTTAGTATTTGATGATGTGGTTATCTCTGAGCTGACCATGATCAGCGACACCTCAAGCCTAACCTGGTAGTTGTGATCAAATATGGATGTCATGGATGGGGAGTAAATACAGACTACTTCTCTCTACCTATTGATATTAAGAATTATTGTAATATATCTCAGGGTCATCATCCCATATTGTATCTTGAAATGAATATTTGAAAGGTATTTCATCAAACTCTTTCATAAAAGTCCTGTCCATATATTTCAGCATATCTTCTGATTTGAAGTTTGATCTTAGTTTACCCTGTGTTTTTAAGTTTCTGATTGTTTCTTTTTTGTATAAATTACTTTTTTATAAGAATACTGATATCAGAATTTGATATTTTTGGTGTATACTTTCATATGATTTATCACACTTTGCTATAGATGTATAGAATAAAGATATACAATAAAGCTGAAATGATTTTTAAAGGGTCTTGAAGGGAATATCTGTCAATCTATCTGTCTGTCTGTCTTTCATCATTAAAGTACCTAATGTTCCAACCTACTACTGCTACATAATGTGTCTGCATAATGTCCCTACCTAGTTTTCCTACCAACTACTCCTGTCTATTGCTGCAACTATTTTATCAAAAGGCAGGGCTAGTGCATAGCACTCACTGCAGAAAATCTAGAATTATGATGAGTGAGTTATGTGAGTTAAGTGTTGTCAAGTTTTATATGTGACAAGGGGAGATTGTATGTTTTTGGACAGAATGCCAGCAACACTCAGTGGATGAGGTATAAAGAAAAGACAGCTACCTTAGTTTCTTGATAAGTTAAACAAACTCTGATTTGCAGCAGAGTTGACATGCTAAAACTGTTTTAGGGGCATGTTACTGGAGGCATGATGTTTTAATATTTTACGTTAATTCAAAACATGTTACAGGTACCTGGCTCTTGTAGCCGCTCTAACCTCTGAGGCAGACTATGTTTTCATTCCTGAGAACCCTCCCACTGAGAACTGGAGTGTGAAACTTTGTAATAAGCTACAGCAGGCAAGATAGAGTTCCTTTACTCTTATGTATAATCTTAGTTTTTATGAGCTTCATTGCTTTTCAGGCCATCATACTTTTGCTGTAGTGACAATCCATGTCATGCCTGTAAGGATGACTTGCTTGTTAGTGATAAGTTATTTATGCATTTTCATAAAATCATAGTTGCTTGTTTACATTTTTTCATTTTCTGATTTTCTCTTATAGCAGTTACATTATACAGTGAAAGTGAACCTGTTTATTCTTAAGGAATGTCTGACTGAGGGACCAGTTGATGCATGGTAAATACATAGAGGATAGAATTTTAGATAACTGCACTGTAAAGAACTCATATATTTTCATTGAAATACCCCATGATGTCCTCTAACTGGTAATTATATTTCAAAGACATGGGAAATGGTAGGCCTATTGAATACACCATCGATGCTTCCAGTGAGATGCATTTCATTGACTTGAATATAGCATTGTTGTTGGATTGTATCTGTTTCACAAGGGATGCCTTTTGGTTGTGGATTGTTTCTAAGAAGTCTCATTTTTATTTGTGATATTTTCCACATGAGACAGAATCCCTTGCAGAGAATTTATATTTTTTCATTTGATAGGTTACTTATCAGAGCCAGAGACCATAGATGCTTGAATTCTAAGGTAGTGGAGACAATTATGATGATTTCATCTCTATTGCACCCATTAAGATAACGTTCTTGTTTAGTCTCATACATATTTATTTATTTATTATACTTGATTGATGTTTCCCGCATTAGCAAGGTAGTGCCAGGAAACAGATGAAGAAAGATCCATTTACTCACATACACACATATACATACATGCACAGTACATACATATACATACCAACAGATATACATACTTTTACATACACATGCATATACACATCTTCACATGTATATATTCACACTTGCTCGCCCCCATCCATTCCTGATGTCACCCTGCCCCACAGGAAATGTTTAAGGAAAATATGTGGTGTGAGATGGTTTGATCGAGTAAGTAATGTAAGGGTAAGAGAGAAGTGTGGGAATAAGAAGAGTCTGGTTGAGAGAGCAGAAGAGGGTGTGTTGAAATGGTTTGGACATATGGAACATATGAGTGAGGAAAGGTTGACAAAG
>JAYMFT010232316.1:0-11173 GCA_038088735.1 Panulirus argus
CACACACAAAAAAAAAAAAAAAAAAAAAAAAAAAAAATCTGCCTAATAAACTGTCCTAGGCTAACTTCCAAACTTGACCCCCTTGCCCTATGTTGCAATGTTGGTTCACTTTCCCTCTTCTGTAGGTATTACTCTGGTTTTTGCTACTAAGAGCTGGCTGCTTGTGTGCCCTAGCCACTAGCTAGACCATGCAATACTTAGCAAGTTGTTGCATCACATATTTATTGTGTGTCCATCAGCAACTCAAGGGTGGGCCGTTTTGATACCTGCTTCTTTCCCTACACATCGAACCCTTGGAACTCTCTACCTTCTCATGTCTTTCTCAATAACTATGACCTGGCACATTTCAAAAAACAGGATATTCACTTTCTCGAAAATTCATAAATACCTTCCCTTGTCTTTTCTTTTTCCATTCTATAATTCTTTATATTTAAATTAAGGCCCGGCCTTGATGTTAAATTTTGTCCACGACTGGAGCCTTCAACATAAAAAACAAAGCTCCCCTCCTCACACTGGTAATGTAATCATCTTCTCCCATACTCTTGGGAATATCATGCTCTTCTTCCTCCTACCTACGTTCTTCCACAGCTTCAAGAAAACTCTGTCAGTATGATTCATTATCACCCTCCTCTTAAATTTTCAAGTCAAGTCCATGTAACAATTTGAGTTTTCTTATACAGATCACCTAAGACGAAGCTGTTATATATACAATATGCTTCCGCATTGTTATTGTTGGCCACTCACGTGCAAAAAAATATGGACTAATGTATGGAAATAACCTCTGTGATGCCAATGTGTGAATTCTGAGTAATCAACACTCCTATGGTCAGATGTGGACTTTTTAAATATGAGAGCCCATTTACTGGATACTTGCAGTCAACTTCTGGAAGCAGCACATCCCATATATGAGATATCAGCAGTCAATGGGTTAAACAGGTTTTGCCATGTCACTTCTAATGTTTCAAATTTTTCTGTCCAAAAGTTCAGATGAGCTATTCGTCTTTACTTTGAAGTACTGTAAAGATTTATATAATTACCTATGCTAAACAAAATAACTAAAAACAAAGCAAACAATAAACTTCAGCAATGCACAGATGCCTGGACAGCACCCAGATAATAAGGTGTTGAATTTTGAAATTAGTCACCATCACACAAGGCAGAGTACCCTTGAAAGTAAAGGATCATGACAATTGCAGAATTTGGAGAACTGGAAAGAAGACATACATATGTACCTATCTGAATGGAGACATACATATATACCTATCTATCTTTTTAAATCTCAGATGATAGTTCCCTCTGGGGGTTAGTGGCCCGGCAAAAGAGTCTCCATAACTGGTGAACGCTATCGATGCCTCAACTTTAACAGACCACTGGCTGAAGGCAACTCTTTGCAGAGTTACCATAACTCCTAAAGACTACTTCTACCTAATGGATCTACCTAATGTTCCTGCATAATGTTCCAACCTAGTACTTCTAACTAACGCTCCCACTGTATGTTCCTACTTTCTACTTCTACCTAATGTTTCTACCAAATGCTCCTGCCAAATGTTCCTACCCACTGCTTCCATCTAATGCTCCTACCATTTTGCCGAAAGGCAGGGCTAGTGCATAGTGCTTACCACAGGAAAATCTAGAGTTATGAAGAATGAGTTGTGAAAGTTAAGTGTTGTCATGCATTAATGCATGACAAGGACAGATTGTAAGTTTGTGGAAAGAATGCTATCAGTCCATGTGTGTGTGAGGCAGAAAGAAAAGACAGCTGCCTGGATAAGAGGAATGCAAATTGACAGCTCTTGAAATGCTGGCTCCCTATGCAGCTGTCAGTAACCCTCCCGATACCCAGGCGGTTGTATCGGTATAATAACTCCCTGGTCAGTGGCTGCCTACCAACTAGTACCAAACAATGTACGATATGAAATAAAAAATAATAATAATAAAAAAAATGCCTTACATGTATGTGCAGACAAGACCAGCTTGAACTGACAAACTTCAGAAAGCTGAAATGGTGTACTCACATCATCGACAATCTCCTTCTTGGGATCTGGTAAGAGTTTTATGTGGTCTCTAGAACCTTCCTGAGGTGGTTCATAGACAGCTGTCACCGTGGCTTTGATTCCTAATGGCACGTCTAAGTGACACTCATAGCGGCCATACAAGAAACCCACCCGCTGATGTCCTGTTACTCGCCAATAATTGAGAAAGCGCTCTACTAAGTTAGGATTCTCAAACATAACATTATCAACATGCCGGTAAGACTGTCGATTCAATGTAATGGCAGATGGTTGGCACTTGGAACAGATCCCCTGTGGCCATGGTGGATGATCTTTACATCCACTCTTGATTCTGCAGTTTATATCATCCAAAGCAACAAACTTTCCCTGAAAGCAGAAAATGATATTATCAATAATAATAATTAACTACAATGAAAATAATTACAATGACAGAGAAGGGTAGGAGGTGAAAGAATTCTACCAGTTTATTCCTTGTGTATCGCAGGAGATGAAAGTGGGCTAGAGAGGGAAGCTGGAATCCCCCCTTCTTGTAATTCAATTTCTAAAAGAGAGGACAGAAGAAAGAGCTGGGCAGGGAGAGCCCATCCTCCTCAATGGCTCAAGCTGGGGTGTCTAAACGTGTGAGGATGGAATCAATATGAGAAGAGAAAAGAGAAAGGGAGTATGTTTGAAGAAAGAAACCTAGATATTCTGGCCCTGAGTGGAACAAAGCTCAAGGATACAGGGTAAAAAAAATTTGGAAATGTCTTAGGAGTAAAGTCAGGGGTTGGTGAGAGGACATGAGCTAAGGAAGGAGTAACATGACTCCTGAAGCAGGAGATGTGGGAGTGTATGACAGAGTGTAAGGAACTAAATTCTAGATTGACTTGGGTAAAACAGAAAGTGAATGGGGAGAGATGGCTAATTATTGGTGCTTATGCACCTGGCCATGAGAAGAAAGAACATGAGAAGCAAGTGTTTTGGGAGCAGCTGCATGATTGTGTCAGCAGTTTTACTGTAAGGCACGGGTATCAGTGCTGGCTATTCTAATTTTGAAGGTAAGTAATGAGGTAGCTGAGGTTATAAATGGGCAGCATGGGGCATTCAGTCTTATGAATGGAAATGGTAAAGAGCTTGTGAAGTTGTGTGTTGAAAAAAGACTAGTAACTATGAATTACTGGTTTAAAAAGAGATATACACAAGTATAAGAGTGTAAGAGATGGTCAACAAGCATTATTTGATTACATAATTAACAGACATTTAAAAAGGGCCTTTTACATGTAAATGTGCTGTGAAGGGCAGCCAGTGCAATGTCTGATCACTATCTTATGGAGGTGAGGGTAAAGTTTTGTAGAGGTTTTCAAACAAAAGGAAAAAATGTTGGGGAAAAGAGAGTGGTTAAAGTGAGTGAGCTTGGAAAAGAGACTTGTGTGAAGAAATAACAAGAAAGATTGAGTGCAGAAAGGTAAAAGGTGAGAGTAAATGAAATGAGACAAGTGGGTGAGGAATGGGAGGTATTTAGGGAATCAGTGCAAGAGATGCTTGTGGCATGCAAAAGGTAAATGGGCAGATTAGAAATGGTAGTGAGTGGTGGGATGAAGATGTAAAACTGTTAGTGAAAGATAAAAGAGAAGCATTTGGGTGGTACTTACAAGGAAGGAAAGCAAATGAATGGAAGATGTATATGAGAAGGCAGCAGGAGGTCAAGAGTACGGTGCAGGGGTTGAAAAAGAGAGCAAATAAGAGCTGATGCAAGCAAGTATCTGTGAACTTTGGGAGAATAAATATTTTGGGAGGAGGCAAATAATGTGCAGAAGACAAGGAATCAAACAGGAACAACTGTGAAGGGGGCAAAAGAGGAAGTGAAAACAGGTAGTGATAAAGTAAGGAGATGGAGCGAATATTTTGAAAGACTGTTAAATGTGTTTGATGATACAAGTGTTAGATGTAAGGTGTTTTGGTCAGGATGGTATGTGAAGCGAAAGTCATGGAGAGTGGTATGGTAGAGATAGAAGAGATGGTGAAAGCCTTGTGTAAGATGAAATGAGGCAAGACAGTGGGATTGGATGGCAATGCTATTGAATTTATTAAGAAAGGGGGTGAGAGTGTTACTGATTGGTTGGTAAAGATATTCATTGTATGTATGGGTCACAGTGAGGGGCCTGAAAATTGGCGGAAAGCATGTATAGTGTCACTGTATAAAGGCTAGGGAGATAAAAGTTGTATGGGAAGCTACTGACTGGGAGGGTGAAGGCACACACAGAGCTTAAGATTAGGTAGCGGCAATGTATTTTCAAAGTGGTAGAGGATTTCTGGATCAGGTGTTTACTTTAAAGAATGTAGAAAAATATTTAGAGAAACAGATGGATTTGTAAGTGGCATTTATGAATCTGAAAAAGGCATATGATAGGGTTGATAGAGATGTTTTGTGGAAGGTCTTAATAATATACAGTGTGGGTGGTAAGTTGCGATATGCAGTGAAAAGTTTTTATCAAGAGTGTAAAGCTTGTGTATGAGTTGGAAGAAAGGAGAGTGAATGGTTGCAAGTGGAGGATGGTCTGCAGCAAGGGTGTGTAATGTTACCCTGGTTATTTAATTTGTTTATGGATGGGGTGGTCCAGGAGGTAAATGCAAGAGTCTTGGAGAGATGGGTGAGTATGTAGTCTGTGAGGGATGAGAGGGCCTAGGAAGTAACTCAACTGTTTTTTGGCGATGATACAGCACTGGTGGCAGATTTGACTGAGAAACTGTAGAAGTTGGTGTTTTGGATATCTGGGAGTGGACATGGCAGCAAATGGAACCATGGACACGCAAGTGACTCACAGGGAAGGGAAGGGGCGAAGGCTCTGGAAGCACTGAAGGATGAGTGGAAAGAAAGAACATTATCTGGGCGGGCAGATAGCTATTCTTGTATTTCAGTTCTTAAATGAGAAAACAGAAGGAGACAAACTGGGAGTGCTCATCCTCCTTGATGGCTCAGACTGGGGTGTTTGAATGTGTGTGGATGTAACCAACATGAGAAGATAGGAGAAACAGGTAGCATGTTTGAAGAAAGAAACCTGGTTTGGAAATGTCTTAGGAGTAAAGTCAGGGGTTGGTGAGAGGACAAGGGCTAAGGAAAGAGTAGCACTATTCAAGCAGGAATTGTGGAAGTATGTGAGAGAGTATAAAGAAGTAACTTCTATACTGATGTGGGTAAAACTGAAAGCGGATGGTGAGAGATAGCTGATTACTGGAGCTTCTGCACCCGTCCAAGAGAAGAAAGATTATGACAGGCAAGTATTTTGAGAGCAGGTGAGTGAGTGTGTCAACAGTTTTGATGTGCAAGACCAGGAATTAGCAATGGGAAATTTAAATGCGAAGGCAAGTAATCTGACTGTTGAGGGTATAAATGGGGTGCATGGGGTATTCAGTGTTATTAATGGAAATGGTGAAGAGCTTACGGAGTTGTGTGCTGAGAA
Source organism: Panulirus argus (assembly GCA_038088735.1). Lineage (NCBI taxonomy): Eukaryota > Metazoa > Arthropoda > Malacostraca > Decapoda > Palinuridae > Panulirus > Panulirus argus. Next base: position 5,453 of record JAYMFT010232316.1, read on the forward strand.
AAAGACTGGTGACAGGGAATATCTGGTTTAAAAAGAGGGATATACACAAGTATATGTATGTAAATAAGGCAGATGGTCAATGGGCATTATCAGATTACATATCAAATGACAGATATATAAGAGATATTTTTGGATGTAAATGAGCTGAGAGGGCAGGTGGTGGGATGTCTCATCACTATCTCGTAGTGGCGAGGGTGAAGATTTGTAAAGGTTTTCGAAAAAGGGGAAACAATGTTGGGAGAAGAGAGTGGTGAGAGTAAGTGAGTTTGGAAATGAGATTTGTGTGAAGAAATACCAGGTGAGGGTGAGTGTAGAATGGCAAAAGGTGAGAGTACATGAAGCGAAGGGAGCAGGTAATAATGGGAGGTATTTAAGGATACAGTGATGGCATGTGCCAGATGAAGAAGTAAAGTTTGTAATGAAAGAAAAGAGGGAGGCATTTTGGTGGTACTTATATGGAAGGAGTGCAAATGATTGGGAGATGTATAAGAGAAAGCAGCAGGAGGTCAAGAGGAAGGTACAGAGGCAATTGAGAACTGGGGTGAGAGTGTATCATTAACTTTAGGGAGAATAAAAAGGTCTTTTGGAAGGAAGTAAATAATGTGTGAAAGACAAGAGAACAAATGGGGTCATTGATAAAGGGGGCAAAAGGGGAAGTGATAACAGGTAGTGATGAAGTGAGGAAGAGATGGAGTGTGTATTTCGAACAACTGTTAAATGTGTTTGATGATAGAATGGTAGACGTAGGGTGTTTTGGTTGGTGTAGTATGTGAAGTGAGAGAGTCATGGTGAACAGAGATGAGGTGATGAAAGCCTTCCATAGGATGAAATGCTGCAAGGCAGGGGTAATGGATGGTATTTCAGTTCAATTTATTAAGAAAGGATGTGAGTGTGTTATTGCTTGGTTGGTAAGGTTATTCACTGTAGGTATGGGTCATGGTGAGGTGCCTGAGGATTGGCAGAAAGCATACATAGTGCCACTGTATAAGGGCAAGGGGGTTAAAGGTGAGTGTTCAAACTACTGAGGTATAAGTTTGTGGAGTATACCTGGTGAGTTGTATGGGAAGGTACTGACTGAGTGTGAAGGCATGTACAATGTATCAGATTTGGTTGGAATGGTGTGGTTTCAGAAGTGGTAGAGGATGTGAGGATCAGATGTTTGTTTTACAGAATGTGTGTGGGAAATATTTAGAGAAAAAGATGAATTTATATGTAGTATTCATGGATCTGGAGCATGCATGACAGAGCTGATAGAGATGCTTTGTAGAAGGTCTTAAGAATATATGGTGTGGGAGGTACTAGAAACAGTGAGAAGTTTTCATTAAGGGTGGACAGTGTATATACAAGTAGTAAGAGAGGAGAGCGAATGGTCCCATGTGAGAAGAGAGCAAATGGTCCCATGTGAAGGTTGGTCTGTGGTAGGGGTGCGTGATATCACCATGGTTGTTTGATTTGTTTATGGATGGGGTGGTGAGGGAGGTGTATGCATGAGTTTTTGAGAGAGGGGTGAGTTGCAGTCTGTGGTAAGTCAGTTGGTGTTTGCTAGTGACTCAGCACTGGTGGCTGATTTGAGTAAGAAACTACAGAAGATGGTGACTAATTTTGGAAGACTGTGTGAAAAGATAAAGGTAAGAGTGAATGTGAATAAAAGCATCCAATTGCACCATTCTTACCTTATCTACTCCAGAAGTTAATTTTCTTAGGTATGAATTAAAGGATAGGTGTTTGATGTTCTGTTCCTTTAAGTAAGCTTCATCCCATGGGTCCAAGGGAATACAGTGCACACATTTACTATTAGCGCCATGACGACATCTGTAAGAATTACCAAGATAAGTTATACATATCAGTAACATAAATGCTAGTTCCCAAATTCAAAGCAGAGTGGCTTGTGCAGGATCTTCCCACATGCATTTTCATCACTATTCATCATCTCAAGTGTAAATGAGCCAAGAGCAAAGAAAGATAATATCTGCCAAATCTTTTACCATCAGGTATGTGATGCAATTACTTCAAGACTGAACTAAAAGAAATAAGGAAAACAGAGGAAAGGTATACTGCAGCAATTTCAATAACTATACATGTGGGTAAAGTAAAGATTAAAAACAGGAAAAGACAAAGATTAGCACATGGGTGAAAAATACAAAAATGTGAAACAATCAAATAGTGGTACAATCCCATACTCCCGAGTTTTACTGAGTGATATGATTATCACTTCTCATTGTCTCATAACAAAAAATAATACCTCAGCATGTGATATCAAATTCTAGTTATTAACTGATCAAAGCAATGATAAAGTATGGTTTGAGATGTACAAATCAACTCAAGCAAAAGACCAAAGCTCCATTCTATCTTTAAACTCAAACTGAGGATAACAAGTCATCACTGAAGCTCTGAAAAGCATGTTTTCATGTTAAAACACTTACTTACCTCCAACTTTAATGTAATTTTCTCATGAATCATTACATTACCCAAGGTAAGGGAAGTGAATAATCACAATATATGCATACAAAAAACAAAATCACAATATGTTGAAGAGGTGGTTTGAAAAATATTATTAAGTCTGTAATCATAAGTTAAGCTGTAACCACCTTATGCAGCAAGCTATGAAGTCATGCAACCAACCCCATCTCTTTTCCATCCCATACAAAGCTAGTCTCAGACTCTGATGGGTCATCAGAAAGTTAACTAAACTCTGTAGAAGGTGAGCCTAGCCACGAGGTGAGGGCAAGTAAGAAGTTTGGCTAAAAACATACTTTCCACTGGCTCAAAGCCAATTATCAAAGCAAACTTCATTAAGGGCCCTCACCTTTAAGTAGCCTTATCATAGTAATCATCAGGAAAAGAGAATTCACAAAGAAAATCACTGAAGTTACCTCGAGGAGAACAAACATCAAGTTAAATCTCTCCTCAGCTATTAAAAGTGGACCAATGGAGGTTGCTATGGTAACTGCAAGTTGCCATGGGCCATGATACATTTACCCATAAGAAAGTCATAATTTGCTAGTCAAAGTGATCACATCTCATGCTCTAACAATCAACTATTATGATTCATTTACAGCTCATAACTATATTAAAGTTGCAGTAGATCAACAGATCATAATTATATAAACTGGTGCGGAAAGTAAATTAAGCTCAACGTGAGCATAAAGAAGTAACAGTGACTCTGAAACAATACATGAGTTGTCCAGAGACAAACTGCATTAATGTATTCATCCATCCCCCTCTGCCTCCACCTGTAGGCTGATTTCTAGTTTGTTGTTACTGCTTACAGTGTCTAGGTATGCCTTATATTCACAGCAGTGTACACATATAAAACAGGCCACCATGGGCCTTTCAACACATTGGTTTGGTTGTCAGTGGGGAGAACACAAACAACTGTGCATACCATAACCCCTGCTTTTATCCAGACTGAATTTGTGAACTTCCACAACATACAGGTGGTATCATAGCTTAATATTATTTGTTTTTTATGTATTCATAGCTATTATGGTGTAATCTTCTATTTTCTAAAGGGTATTTTCCCTAAATCTTGACTCTGATAATTTTGTTTCCATCAGACACACTGCAGGAGGGGAAGAGGATTACAGGTAATGCATGGAATGGGTTAACCCTTGAAATTGCATACATCTTTATCTAATGATCCTGCAGAGGTCTGCTCCTAATCATCACACTGATTTAACATTTCCTGCCTCTATTTTCATATCCAGTTGACTTATTGTACAGATGGGTCAGGACAGGGCAAGAGATAACTACAAAGTAACAAAAGAAATTGTGCAATATTAAATTTAGCTACGTCAAAACATCCATTTCCATGTACATAAGTTAGGGAACATGGGAATAAACAAAATATACTCAAAACATTATATAAATATTAGAAATAATGTAGCTAATAACATTTAGAATGTTATAGCAGGGTCATAATATAGCACGAGGTAGGTACCAAAAAAGTCTGAGCAGTAACAATTCACCCTATATTATGATATCTATTTTCATGTAAATAAGGGGGTTAGGGGCCATAGGAAAAATTCATACTGTACCATATTTCATTCAAAATATCTTTTAAGAAGTGAAAACAATGCACAACACATACAGAAAATGACTGACAGATACCTGCCTCTTTGTCACATCTACATTTCTTTGGGATCTAGGAAAGGCTAGGTAAGGCTTTGTTGGATATTCTTTCTGAATATGTGGATAATCACTACATCATGCATTAGGTAAGAACCTACTAAGAGAACTATACAGAAAAAATACCTGTAGAGTATAAATAAAATATGATTTACCATATCATTCATCAACAACATGATGAATGTTTATAAATGAAATACAATCACATGCCTTGCCTCACCTACTTGTATAGCAAACAATCTACTGTACCACCAACATTTCAATATCTTTTTCTATAAGTTATTTTCAGTAAATGAATTATGAACCTACTAAAGAAAAATGCGTAAAGAAATATAAAAAGAATACATCATCATATCATTCACCACATAAGATGTACAATTTGAACTGAGAGATGACCATTCTGCACTCTCCTTCCTGAACTGGAAATGTTCTAAACTGTACACAGTTGTACCGCCCATATTTCTCTTACAGTATATTTCTTATTACTGTACCTTAGGTAATCAATTAATCTATTAGTGCACGAGTTTGTCATAAATCTACTTGAGAGAGAGAGAGAGAGAAAGAGAGAGAGAATTAATTACTTTATTTTTCACCAAGTGAAGACAAAAGTTATGAAAACAAGTGATGTGATTCCATTGCTTCCTAGTTTTCCTGTACTTCTTTTTTTTAATATATATAACCATAAGTTTTTGAACTGGGTAAGAACATACCAGAGTAAACAGTGTAAAAAAAAAATCATATAAAGAATGTAATTTACCATATTGATCATTAAGATATACTTTTTTACCCGTGAGACAACCAACCACTCATCTCCTTGAACTGGGGACATTTAAACTATACACTAATGTGCCGTCCGTATTTCTGCTACATTATTTTTCTTATCATTTTACTCTATGTGATTCGCTTTCAAAGTATGAATCTGTCAAAATCCTACAGAATAATATTAATGTAATTGGGAGTAGAGTCTTGTCAAAGAATTTCTCGTTCCATTGATTTGATTTGTGCCGGTAACCCTGGTGAATTTATTGTGCACCCACATGCTCATCCTGTGAGCGGTAGCATAAAAGGATTACAGGGGTTACAAAGGGTCTTAGTCAGACCCCAGCGGTACAGTCAATAAATTACATACATTAACTAGCTTCATTCATACGATAAAGTTTCACTGACTAGATGCAAAAAATGGATACAAACTTAAATTTTCAGGTATCTTGTTATTAACAATAAGGTGTCCTGACATTTCTTGCAGATTTTGTTTAGATCTATCCCATAAAGGCTCTATTTTTTCACATTCTCACTCCAAAGGTGTCTATAATGTCATGTTAATGGAAGTAGTGCAGCCTGGGGTTGCAGAAGCCATTAGAAAGGTCTTGGGCAACACTAGGACTCTTTCACTGAAGTTGGTCCTAGGATAATTATAAATATTTGGTCCTAGGATAATTATAAATATACAAATAAATAAATAAAGGGTAGTGAGTGGTGGGATGAAGAAGTAAAGTTGTTATTGAAAGAGAAAAGGGGCATTTGGACGATACTTACAAGGAAGGAGTGCAAATGACTGGGAGATGTATAAGAGAAAATGGCAGGAGGTCAAGA
>JAYMFT010232338.1:0-24938 GCA_038088735.1 Panulirus argus
TAGCGTTAATGGGATGGCCTTGATTAGGGCCTTAGCTGCCCGTGCCGTCTCAGCTAACATAGAAAAAAAAAAAAATATATATATATATATATATATCATAAAAAGGCGCTCTTGTCTGTCGGTTCCCGGTTTTTAGATACGGCAAGGAAATTGCCTGAGTGAAGATGACTAGCCCCCATACACAGCTGCCAATAATTCATCCATTTCCTTGGTTAAGAGAAACTGCTGGCGGCTGGGGTGAAACATTTTCATGAAAATACTTCACATTTCTGCGGAAAGGACGTGCCGGCGATATGAGAAGGATGGAGATGGGAAATGGCGGTGTTAGCGGTTATAACAGAGAACAATGCCATCCTCCGTTCAGGGTGTGGTGATCATGGGTGGGAGGAAACAGTGGTGGTTGCCATGGAGCGAGTAAATGGTGATGATTACGGGGGATGTGATGCCCAAGAAGGGAGGATTTGGTGGCCAGGGGGGGAGGGTGTACCAGCAAAGGAGGGACTGTATCGTGTCCGGAGTGTAAGGGCGAGATGGATGTGAGCGAGGGCGTGGTAGCCCTCCACAGGAGCCAGCAGATCAGGGACCGATTTTGCTCCTACTTCTAATGGTGACTGGTCGAACATTTTATGCTAGTATAACCAAAATGTATTACTTTGCATTTGCCTAAATTAGAAATTAATTGCCATGCCTCGGACCACTGGATCAAGTCTGTTTAAATCCTTCTGAATCATCAAACTGTTCCACTGGCTTGACTTTCTATATTTTGCAAGCAGATTTTGAGATTTTACGGTTAAGTTTAGTCTCAAAATCTGTGATAGATAATTCGACGTATGGATTTTATTCTCATAACTAATCTTTATGTTTCCGGCTAGTTTATCATGCCACCTGAACTCACTCTGTATTGCCAAAGGATCAAAACGGTCACAGAGGCTTTCCATCAGACGCCAACTGGTAGATAAGTGGACAAACTGTTACAAAGTTGATTCATTACACAGACTTAATAGTCTTTCATGTAGTAAAGTACCCCCGCTTGTTACGGTCAGCCAGTCGGATGTTGCTGCTTCTCCAGCCACACGGAGAGGTGGTGAGGTACGGGGTGGGGGGAGGTGTGTGTTGCGGTACGGGACAGTGGTGAGATGAAGTACGGGGGAGAGGTGAGGTAGTGGTACGGGGAGAGGTGACGTGGAGAAGCTGTTGTGGTAGACAAGAAGGCAGCCCAAACGTGGATGCACAGGTGAGTGTGGTAAGCGTGAAAGGTGGATGTGCATGTATGTGTGTGTGTGCGTGTGTGCACAAGCGCCCGATGTGTACAGTGTCAATGGAACGTGCCTGGACGCCCAGGTGAGACACATGCCATGACAAGAGGAACCACTATCACTCACGCTCTCACCACCTTCCACTCACCCACAACCAACTCCCTTACCACTGGCCTCTTTCAAAACCAGTTCCCCCACCACTGGACCCCTCCACAACCAACTCTCCCAACACTGATGCCTCGTACAACCAGTTCCTCCACCACTGGTCCCTCACATACATAACTACCCCACCGTGGGTGTGGAATGATGTGCTGAGGCTGGCAGTATACCGGCCATGGGGTAGGGGAGACAGGATCAACGCACTAAACACGGACATCCTCCATACGTCATAGCTACTCCCGTCCTTCACAATGGCCGACCCTCCGTCATCCCACCACCACCAAACACTGTGCACCACATCAACAAGACCCATGTAACAGGCATGACACAGATCAGGCCGTATTCAACACAAGACCTGGGTCATGTAAACACTCTAACCACCGTATCATATCCAACAAGTCACTTCAACGAAAGCTGCAGTCCGTCACCAACACACCCGGCGGCTGTGCACCAAGCGACAATTGTTGTTCCAGGGATAATCACGAAGTGCCCAAGGTCACCAGGCACCAGGAAACAAATGTTACTAATACACAGCTAGAATCCACGGTCACTGAGACAGTTTAGAGGAAGCCGTGTTTCATGACATCCACTCACCAGGAGGCTATGAGCACCATAACACACTTTCAGTGGAGTCATGAATATTAACAAGACACACTCTTAAGAAAAGCAACATCACCATAAGACATTAACCAGGCAGTCATGGTCACCAGGAAACACTAGGTCAGGGTAAATAATAAAATTTCCTTGGAATGTGTTAGGCAGGCTTTCCTCCCTCGCTCGTCTTATGTTTACAGTCTGGGGTGAGCCTTGAATTCAAGTCTTACATCATCCGGACACTTGATCACATGTACCATAGGGCTCCACCCACTGGGAATTCTTCGAAAACTTTTCATAATATCTTAATAACCTAGAGTGTACGTATAGGATAACTCCATCGGTGATACAGTAAAATGTCTCTCCATCTATACATCTGGAGTGACGTTTGTCAGTAGGTGAATGTTCACCATGAACTGAGAGCTTCCTCGAGAAATGATGCTCGTGAGACACCAGGACACAAGCAAACCTTCTCCACTCTAACAAACTCTAACGAGCGGCGTAACTCTTTGAACATGACGGCAAGTCCCTTCAGCATGACGGTGTGACCCCTGGCCCGACATCTGACCTAACCCTTAAAGGTCACGTCAACGGCCAGGCCATCACACCCAAGGGTCATACCGTTGCGTTCAGGGATCATACCGTTGTGCCCAAAGACAACTAGTTAGGGTGGAGAACGTTCGATCTTTACGCTAAATTCGTAAAATCTTTAACATGAAGGTTTGGGCGGGGAGATGGGGCAGGGACTGGCCAGCCTTTGTTTACCATCTTCCCATTTAATCGGAGTTATCAACTCAATCAAACTGACCTCAAAAGTTTACCCACCTGCCCTATGCCGTAGTGTTGGTTTCCACTCTCTCCTCTACAGATATTACTCTGGTTTCAACCCCCGGAAACTGTCTGCTTGTACGCCCCACCCTTAGTCCACCCAACACTCGGCAAGCTACTGCGTCACAAGATAATTGTGTGGCCGCTGGTGGTCTTGGGCAAGCCGTTGTGATTTCTGCCTCTCTCCCTCCACTCCTAAGCTGTGGAACCATCTCTTTACCTGTTCATGTCCTCCCTAAGCACTAACCTAGCTCCAGCACAAGTATGCTGTGTGGAGAGATTATTCACTCCCGCACTTTGCTCTCAGGTATAACAAAATTCTACAGACTTTCCGCTTCACTTTGAGGCCAGAAAGGTCGGGTGCCTAACCCCGTCTATAAGGATGCCTCACCACCGCCATGTAGTGCACTAGCGTACAAGAGCTTCAACCATGATTCATGTGTACAATCGAAACGCTTCGAATACATGCAATATCGTCCTCATCCAAACTACTAACCTGCACGTACAACCAGTTCTCCATAAAGGACGAGTCTACTGTTGCGAGGGATGGCATGCTGGCTGACGAGGCGGAGGAGAGAGAGCCAGAGAGGACGAGAGGTAAGGCAGGAGCGGAGGGGGGTCCTCGTCACATACCACTCCTGACATAATGGAATTATGCCGACCTGGGGACACTAACATCCCTCCCGTGCCCGGGGTGGTACCAGTGCTGTGGTGCAAGGGGTAGGTAAGTGCTTGGGCTCGGTGCAGGAATGGTCGTGTGAAGAATGGTCTCACACAACGAGGAGTGAGAGAATGGAAAAAACTGAGAAATACACCTACAGTGGAACAGGTGGAGACAAAGTGAAAAGAACAAGAAAGAAGATAAGTATATAAAGCCACGTGATGACTGATGGTAATGAAAGCGGCAATAATGATGATAATTATGATGACCGATGGAGCACGTAACGATGATGATTGTGGTGGTGATGATGATCATGTTGTGATGGGACTGTGGGATAATCCAGCACTCTGGGGAGCACATTAAACTTGCCCGTGATACCGGCACAAATCAAATCAGAGAACACGTCCCCCCTCCCCCACCATCAACCATCCACCTCCAGGCTCCACAGACCTTACTTCAGCGTTCCACTTATCTCCTAAGACCTCCACCTCTTGGCTCCATATATCCTCTAGTCTCTTGGCTCCCTATACGTTCAGGACGACCACCTAATGGCCTCATATACCAGCTACGACATCCACCTCATGGTTGCACATATTCGCTAAGAGGTCCTCCTCAAGGCTCCACATACCCCCCAGGACGTCCACCTCATGGCTGCACATACCTCAGGACCTGCCAGACAACACCCAACCAGCCAGCTTGCCTCGTCATGTTACATAACCACAGTCTCACAATGGTCAGTAAGAACAACCATACAATTTCTTCTCTTTAACAAATCACATCTAGCTTTTCATAAACTCACGTGTTGTTAGCTAGTGAATAGCTTTACGTACAGAAAGCCCGCCCCTCGCCCATCACAACTTCAAAAAACTATATAAAGTCCAAATATTCCGACCTGGGAAACATTATCTCTGACAAACTCTTGCCCTCGACACCTAAGACCAGAATGTAACTTGCTCGTCTCTATGCCAGATACAGATATGCGAGCATGACCGGTAAAGGGATTCATGTCAAATTGTTGTGGACTTCCTCTCACACAGGATTTCGAGAGCAAGATAAAGTTGATGCCTCAGGCAAACTTGCACTAGACACCCTCCGTTGACTATGGAGGTCTATATCCCTACAGTTCAGGCCAAATCCGAACTCCTGATCTGGGTCGTTGATCGACCAACTCGTTAGAGGCCGCAGCCTGCAGGCCAATGTAAATAATAATCCCACAGTGTACATGATGTTTCTGATGGTTGCTGACAACGTGGTCAACACCCTAGGGGCCCGGATGTTCAAATATTTACTGTCGACCTCATCGCACCTTTTGATTTTAGTGGTAATATGTATTTCAGTCTTCCAAGCCTGTCGTACCAGTAGCAACTAATACGTGAATATAGGTTAGGACCTATGACTTCCAGGGTCTTCCAAGTGTAAATTACGACACAGCTCCTCCATCTACGCTCCAGGGAGAACAGCGTTTGTGATTTCAGTCATTCCCAGTTTCTCATATCTTTGGCCGCGTCAATTGCGGGCTGTGAAAAATACTTGCACACATTCTGACTGAAGTTTCACCCGGCCTGAGATGTGATATCAGCATACAGCTATATCCCCTGATCGTGAGAGTATTAATGCTTTGACGAGACACTAGCTTTTCCTCTCTTGTCTTGAAGGTCCGCAAGATCCAGCTACCATCTTTTTGTACGTGTTAACTTTGCCTTATTGTGCTTGCTGATGATAAGGTCGTCAAAAATGATTATTAAGAGCTCTTTCATTTCGTTCATTCGCCATTATGATGGTGTCTGTTTCTGTCCGGTGTTTTGTACTTTGCTTATTATAATTATTATTATCATTATTATCATTATCATTATTATTATTATTTCTTTACTTTCCCCATACTGGAGTTGGAACTTTTCCCCAGTGAAAAGGATGTTTCTGGTGGCTTTGTTTGCCTTTTTGTTGGTTCTCTGTTTTCTCTTGATGAGATTTTCATACTTACCCTACTATTATCTACAGAGGATAATATGAAACAATGAATGACCTGGATTTGTCAAAATAACATACGTGAACGAGAAACTGAAAGAGTGCAACTGCAGGTACTTAGGGGACAGCTTTTTAAGGTGAATACCTGACATACGACAAAGTTCTGTGACTCGTTAGACAAAATCTGAGTAACAGTTTTCCTATTTTTCGTTATTTCAATCCAACGCATATAAAGAGGCTCTTGAATACAACACTGAAATGTGAAACAGAAGCTTAATAACTGAACTTAAGAAATACTTAGCTGATGTATTTAAAGGACACGCAGCAGACGAAAACAAATATACACTATTTGATGTATTTTCCATCACAATGAAATGTGTCAAGTAAAGCATATGTATAGAGAAACTAAGTCAACAGACTACAAGATGTCACTGCTTGATCAATGCAAATCTACAGACACCAATGGCTATCTATTTTGTACTATAGGTATATTTTGAACTTGGTCATCATCCCTGAAAGGTTTGGGGGAGTCATGTGTAGTTGCCCTTGACATATTTAAGGCTTTTGACAGGGTGTGGCATCTTGGTCTCATTTCTAAGCTCATCTCTTTTCAAGGTACCAATGGCTGTTTATTTTGTCCTGACATATCATAAGTGTGTAGACAGGGATATATACACATTCAAGAATACTAAGTCTCAAACTGTGAGAAAAGTAAATCATTTACCGGTCTTAAAAAAAAAATATCAAGAGATGGCACAGCATCTTAGGGTATCTGAAAATCTGCCGTCACATCCACATTCTGCATCCAGTACCTGAGTCAGTCACGATATGAAAATACTGTAAGTTAATGTAGTCAGTCCACTGCAACATCTGATGTTATAATCACCGGCCACTGGGGGTCTGTCAAAGACCCTTTGTGACCTGCGTAATCCTTTTGCGCTACCGCTCACAGCATGAACATGGCCGCCACAATGAACCAGTCGCTGTTATCGCCAAACTAAACTAACCTCACATATTACGTGATGTTATCAATATTTCTGAAGTCCACCTCTATATTAGAGTTAGTACAGTTGTCGTCAGGCGCTGGGGCAACCTGTGTCACCATTTATTAGCACTCTTCGATCTGACTGGTGTGAAGGCGTTAGAGCTTGAGGACACTCAGCTGAGAAGGTGCCCCAGATGCTTCCACAGCCTCGGCCACTCAGGGGGTGTCCAAGGTCGGCCTGCCCCAGGTGAACTGTCATCAACTGACCACTTGAGCATGACGGTATCGCTTTTAACCACAAACTCAATTAAATTAAGTGCAATACAACAACATACATACATACAACTACTACAACAACCGCTACCGCTAATAATAATACAGTACGATGGTGGTACACGCCACTAAATCCTTCCCACGGTCGGATGTCCTACGAGATGCAATCAATGGATCGTCTTCCTAAGAGGATCAATACCAAAGGTGCTTTAGCGACGCGCCCTCAGACTCTGAGTCACGCGCCATAAATAATGCCGGAGGCTCTGTCTATAATATAGAGCTAGGTGCTTATCTGGTCTTTCTCTATGCTATGTATTCTCCTCCTCTCACTATCATCTGTGGCGTCCACTCTCTCTTATCTCTGCCTCTTACCAGTTTCGAACTGGTAAACTATCACCACTTACCCCTTCTTTCCTCTCCATGGAGATACGTTCTGCATGTGTCACTGCCCGTGTCTTACCTGAGTCAGTGCCCGTGTCTTCCGTGTGTAATCTGCCCGTGCCTCACATGTGTCAAAAGAAAACATGTATCAGGAGTGAGCAAAACCCATGAAATAAACTATAATGATATCCATTACTACAGCGGAAAGTCAGAAGGCATCTGTAGTGTGTACTGTCATTTGTTTCCAGATTTGTCTACACAGCCGACGTTGGTGGCGCCGCAAACACTAAACGTAACGTAACGGTCGCTGCTGTAAGGGTATGAGACCTTTACACTCATTGCATTCACCCCGTAAACATGCCTGCACCCTCGTCAACTTGCGCCAGAGAAGAGTAGCGCACTTTCTTTTTTCTTTTTTTTTTTTTTTGTATAAGGACGATAAAGGATCTGAAATCCATAGAAGGCTATCCGTACAACATGACGATCATGTCTTGCCACAGCGGAGCGTGGGGACCATCTGTGAATTTCAGATCCTTTCTCCACCTCAAAAAACGAAAGACTGTGCGGCGCCATCGACGGCAGCGGTGAAGCGAATGACAAATACACCGGGGATACTTCCTGACTTGCCCTCGTGAAAACATGCTCATTTTGCATAATGCCGCCCCTCACTTCCACTTATCAATAAATAAATGTCTCTGAGATTCATACTGACTCTGGCTAGAGACAACGGGACTTGTGTCGCCTAAAGACATGTCTTGGAGTTTATTTGGGGCGGTGTTGGTCGTACTGGGAAAAGGTTATGGTTTCCCACCATGGCAACACTGCTGTCCCTCCACCCTCCCCTGGCGGCCACCATGGCAACACTGCTGTCCCTCCACCCACCCTGGCGGCCACCATGGCAACACTGCTGTCCCTCCACCCACCCTGGCGGCCACCATGGCAACAGTCTGCCGGCATCTCTCACTTGCCTCGCCACAATCACCCACATCGACCCCAAATGATCCTATAATTCCCAGAAAATTTCGTGGAGGCCGGATCCAGGGCGGACTGGTGCCGTCTGCTGGGAGAGGCAGCTCCCGAGACCATTCCGGACAATCGGCCACTTGAGGAGAATGCTTCATTACTCGCCATTCGAGGGACGGGACGCGCCCTCCCTGCGGGGCTCTCAATCCACCCAGACTTTTCTGGTCATCTTCGCCTCCAGTCACTTGCCAGCGCACCAACCTCACAGTCTGGCTGTCCTCCCGTCTCCAGTTGTCTTCCAAACGGGACATCCTGCTCTTCTGTGACGCACCAAAACTTTAATTAGAAAGGAATTAATAGACCTCATCTTCCGGTGTGGTAATCTTCCCGCCTAGGAGTCAGGAATCGTACAAAGATCATCCACTTTCCTCAGTGACTCTCAAAATTGCAGACAATTGGAACGACAACAGGCAGCGAGACTACTCCCTGGAACGGGAGATATTATCATAATTTGCGTATGGTAAACCCAGGAAGGCATGATTTCCAAACCATACTCGAATATCACTCCCTCCTGGTTTGAGAGAATGGATAACTGTACAATATCACCACAAGGGTCAAAAGCTGCGATAAATATAACAACATTACACAGACTACATGTATGGCTCCAGAAACTGTTTAACTCTGTACATTTAACGTACTGAACCTCTAACCGGAGATATTCAGAAACTCTTTTAATAAACCCTGGCCGATTCGGGCCTTCGTCTGCTGGGTCCTGCGGAGAGCTACCACACCATCACTCACTACCACACCCACGAAGCCAACACTCACCACAAACACTTCCTACCTCCTTGGCCACCACACACTGAACGGTGGAATGGCGTTGTTCAGTGGTCCCAACAACTCACCCCCGCCATTTTCCTTCTTCATATTTCCCATGTTGCCGGAAAAACCTTCCCGATCAATAGTAAAGTATTTTCTCTAAACATTATCACCCCAGCTGCCAACAAATTCTTACCCGCCTAAGGAACTGTGTGTAGGGATTAGCTATCGCCTGTCTTTCAATTTTCTCGGCAAACGGACAGAGAAGATCGCCTTATCAAAATATGATGAGAGAGAGAGAGAGAGAGAGAGAGAGAGAGAGAGAGAGAGAGAGAGAGAGAGAGATAAGCAGCGTGGGGTACGGGTCGCAGCCTCCAACAGCTTGACTGATGAGGCGAACAACACTGGAGCTCGGTCTCAGCCAGAGCTGTAAAGACCGACAAGCGTGCAGAACCAACACAAGTACAGGCAAGATATCGTTCGGAGAGGGCCAGTCTGATCGGCCGTGTGCCAGATGCCGCTAGTGACACGACCTGACCTTGGCTCACCACCAATATCCTCAGACAGCCATACGGAGCGAAGTCAGCTGGGGAAGCACACAGCAGGAAGTTCTGGCACACGGCAGGGAACATGGCCAGCGTGGGGAAAATGAACGCTTTTGGAGAAGTAGCCCTAACCCCTTGAGCACGGTGGTATGGCCCTTGACTGCGATGGCCTGACCTTAGGGATCAGCTCCATGGCCAGAACATCTGACACAAAGGTCGTATTGTCACGTCCATGAGTAGTGATGTCGTGCTCGAGGGGTTACGTAAGGATGGGGCAGCAACAGAGACGGCGGGAGGTTAATGAGAATGGGATAGGTGTTCTGATGGTAGAAGATGGGAGGCGGGAGGAGGAGGTAGTGTAGGAGGGGCTGGCTATGGAAGGTGAGGGAAGGAAAATGTTGGAGAAGTATTCTCTGAACGGCCGTAAGTCGAAGTCCACAGAGGGCTGAACGGTGGCTGACACACGAAGGGGTGAGGCAGTACAGGAGGCAGGGGGAGGGCCACGTCTCTCTCTCTCTTTCTCTCTCTCACACACACACACACACACGCACACTAAACTACAGACCGGTCTCCCTGCTGAATGTGGTCTGTAACGTAGCGGAAAAGATGATTAGAAAGCTGAGGGGAAACGATCTAAGCGGGAGACAACACAGTGTCAGGGGAAGAAGTTCACACGCATAGAGTCCCTTAGATTTCTACGTAGGTGAGATCAGTATGTCTGGCTGGATTATCTGAGGTTGGAGTGCCAAAATAGCACATGACACTGTACCGCATGGGATGCTGATTAAGAAGCTGAATCACAAGCCAGGAATAGGATGAAGACTCCATCAATGGATAGATTACCTTAGTGGAAAGCAGCAATGGACGCGCGTCATAGGAGCCTTCTCAAAATAGGCTGAGGGTTACCAGCGAAGTGCCCCAAGGTTCTGTTCTGGGACCATTCCTCGATATACGTAAATAACTTGCTTGAAGTCATGGACTCTTCCCTGATAATGCAACGGTCAGGAAGGAAATGAAAAGCGTGAAGGACTGTATCACCTGAGAGGACTGCGAGACTCCAAAGTTGGTCCGGTTCATAGTTGATGAAACTCATCCGAGTAAATGTAATGATGATGGGTCATGTCAAAAGGCCTTCATCCGACTATCATCTAATGGGATATACGCTGTATGAATCTGTGTGTAAGAGACTTGGAAGTCGATACTGTCCCTAACCCGTAGCTAAAGTCCCATCTTAGGAAGACAATTAAAGAGACCATCTGTCTGCTGACAAATATCAGAATTGCACTCAAGTTCATTAATAAGTAAATATTCAAGAAGCTGTTCACATCTTACGTAAGAATAAAACTAGAAGATGCTTCCCGGATTTGGTCATCACACCTAAAGAGGCACAAAGAAGGTCTAGAGGGGTGCCAATATTAAGAGAGCCGAGTTACAGGGAAAGGCTAGAGGCCTTAAATTTGCCTACTTTGTAAGAGAGAAGAGTGAGGGGTGAATTGACCACAACCTTCAAGTTCTTAAAACAGAATGATAACATGGACAGTGAACAGTTCTTCGAGATATGTACAGAAAGATCGACCTGAAGACATAACATGAAATCAAGCATGAAAGTTGTGAAGAAAGATGTAAAGAAGGACCTTTACAGCGTACGAGAGGTGGATGAATGGGACAAAATGACGAGGGACTTGGTCCATGCAGACAGCATACATGAATTTAAGAGACCTTTTATTGACGAGAATGTCCAGGAGTGTTAAACTCCCTCCACGTACAGTATAAGTAAGTAACAGGTAATTACATGGAGGCGGAGTACTTACGAAAAGATTTTGCCAAAGGGCAGGGTTAGCACGCATCGCTTAGCCTTGGAAATCATGGGTTATGGAGATCGAGTCATATGAGCTGCGTGTTGTCAAGTGCTATGTGTGAGATGGGGAAACTATGTTAAGATGGGAACTCTATCGTGACCCTGTATGAGTCAGTTCTGCCGAAGTTGAGACAAGGAAAAGGACTGCAACCTATCCCCGCATGGGTAAGTCAGGCCAAAGTAAGACCAAGGTGAGGACTGTAACCAAGTCCTGTATGGGTCAGTTACGTCAAAGTAAAATCATAGAAGGGACTGTAACCCAGCTGTGTATGAGTCAGTTCTGCCAATGTAAGATTAGCTATTTAGGAGGGAGGAGGGGACAACGTTTCAGCATAGATACGTGAGGAGGTTGGGGATTCAACAGGCTATCGGCGGTAGAGGTTGCACTCTCGCCTAAAAATGGCAATCCAGCCAGTGTGCTGGGTGGTAGGCGATGAGTGTAGCGGAGTGTTTGGTAAGCGCTGTCTCACTCTCCTAAGACAGGCGAAGCAAGCGTCGTACGGGGCAACACACTCGGGGGAAGGGTGTCGTTGCAACAGAAGCGACGAGGAAGCGGAGGAGGGTGGAACACACGGGGTAGATGGCAGCCACAACAGACGATGGGAGGGTAGTCCAGCAACAGTGCTGGCTGGGCGTGGGGTGTAGCGGGTGTTGTATGGGTCACCTTGCCCAGGGGTGCTGAGAGAGCAGCGGCCGCCCCACCACACCGTGCCGGCTCAAGGAACTCTACTCACCCCACCCACCCACTGCCACACTCACCCATGTTATTCCTTCCTTTCTCCGGCCTTCCTCTCTTACCCAGGTGGTCAGCCCTGACGCACAAATCCATCACTGTCCCGCAACACAGACGCCATAACCAGCTTAAAGGTCATGGGAGACCAAAGGAATTGCGGCGGTGGTTGGGTGCAGGTTGGCAGGAGCGTACCCGAGCCGGGTGCCGGCGTATATGCTGACCTGTGGTTACCCCTCCCCCACCCCCCGCACGACCCACAATGCACCAGCTGCGTCTCAGGGGTGGAGCTGCCTCAACATTCCACCGCTCTGGTGACCTTAAGGCCTCATCAGATCAAGGTCTTGAGGATGGCACTACCTATCCTTACCATGACCCAGCGGAGGCTTCCTGTCCCTAAGGCCATCACAGCCAGGTACTGGTTCCTCCTGTCCGATTCCTGGACTACAGCGCCTTAGCTCTAGGACTGGCACGCACTTGAAGTACAGGTATCTCCCACGGCTGACTTGCTGCGAACGTAGGTCATGCTATGTGATGCCCGTGTGGTGATGTGGGCAGAGCCACGGCGTAATGTCATGTGGCAGTGCATAAAGTGACAGAATACCTGACATACCTTACCTATCAACAAATCACCCTAAGAAAAGGGCATGCGGGAGAACCATATCTTTGTCAACATGACAAAACTGTGTTACAGTCCACACACGAAATGCTGCTGCTGAAGAATGTCCAGCCGAAGAGAGAGCACTACGGGGACAATAAAGGAATCCACTATCTCCCAGCAGCCAAGCACAAAGGTTAACGATGGCTCTGATAACTACTGCTACAGTCTTCAAGAGTCAGGATAAGGTCAGCAGATTACAATGTCTTCGAAACAGAGACAATCACAACAAAGAGGGGACGACACAAAGAGGCTGTATGAGAGAACAGCAAGAGGCCGTGGACGTGAGAAAACTTCTTAGCGAGATGGCCAGACCTGCGGGACACGCTCACTGAAGTACTCCAGTAAATGATTCAAGAACTGAATAATTCACGAGCCGAAATGACAGAAACATAAGGCTGAGAGAAGGTGCGTACAGCTCCCTCCCATGAGGTCATACACACACACACACACATGATGGCCACAAGCGCACACCACCACCACCATATCAGCTACAAACCAGGTTTAATATTCCCAGGTTATGGGATGTTATGGTGAGCAAGTCGTGACGGCAGTTGGGACTGGCTCCCAGTTTGCAAGGTAACCTCAGAGGACGCGGAAAGACCTGCGTCACGCTGCCCCACACCCCCGGGACAAAATACAGATCCCACCGCACCAAACACTAACCCGCTCTACCCTGCAATCACATTTGCCCTCAGAGCACGACGGTGCGTCCTTCTACACGACGCTGTGGCACGCACATGACGGTACGACGGCAGGGCTCTTGGTCATGATGACCTGGCATTTGACCCGACACATGCTGGTGAGGTCAAAGGCCAAGCCATCATACCCAAGGGTCATACTGTCGTACTCAAGAGGTCAAGGATCACGTGACTGGCAGAAGCGACATTCAAGAGACAATTACATGTTATGGAGTAGCAACCATCACCGTTAAGTCAGCAGTGACCGCACGCCCGCTGTCCGGGTTGTGATGTGAGAGTCACTGCCGACTCCCATATGACCCAAGGCCGCCGCTGCTGCACGTCTCCCTTTTGGTTCCTCAACTCACCTGGTGGTCCAGCTGCCGTCCGACCCTCCACGCCCGACTGAAGACTAACCCACCACCGCCCAAAGCCCCACCCTCCCACCCACCTACCTCTCCACTAACCTCCCGAACACCACGGCACCCACCGACCCCCAGCAACCATCCTGTCCACAAAAAACCAGAAGCGTATCTATCTCCCGCCCGCTCCTGAGCCCCCTCTGAAGGCACGTACGTCTCTGATACGTCTACTTTAAGACAATGGTATTGGCTGTCTGAATGATCACCAGGATCCATGAGATCCAACAAATAAAACAGAGTTCCAGACGCTGGCATCTCGCCAGCCAGGCCGTCGTCCAATTTCGAGAAGCTCGACTTCCAAGTTCCAGCCGCGGGCCGTGGTCTCGGTCTCGGCCTCTTTGGACTAATGCTATCAGAACCAACGTACTGTACGAATGGGCAGGACACAACAATCCCCGTACATAAAAGGCGACGGTTGACGCCGGCACCAGCAGCTGAAATGCCTCACGTCACGTCATTTTCGCCACTCAAGTCCTACTGTCACTCCATCAATTAATTACATGATCCTACACAGAGCTGTTCACAAGGTAAAGATACTTATTTTGAAAGCCCTGTGGTGTTCTCTGCCAGTATCACTAAGAAGGCCTGCAATATGTACATCAGGATCAGAAAGAATCTCCATTTTAGTCCTTGAGTACAATATCAACAGCGTCTGAGACACTACATCATCCCATAAACCAAAGTCAAGTGTATAATGGCCAAGTCAGATAACTCTCTCCTATAAAACGCATTTTTGGCTTCACCGGTATCAACAGTAGTGCCAAAAGCCTGTACTTCGCACCTGATCAAAAATGTTTAATTCAAGCGCCTCTGAGCCACTATCAGCACCTTACACCCTTCAGAAAATCACAGCAACCTTAGCTGTTAAGTTGATCCTCGCCAACAGAACCCTCCGTGCAGCCATACACTGCTTGTCCACCAAGCCACGTGGCTCTTCACAAACAGCCAGGTTTCTTTTTAAAGACAATTTGCATTCAAATATGACTTTAGTGTCCCTCAGCTGCTCTCTAGTTATATCCTAATTGAGAGAGTTTAGTGGAGGATGAAGGACAACCACCAGAAGTCAGAATAATAGAGCCTATTATCAAACACGTCTCATCTTTCAACATACGATATAACTTGGGTTCTTCTGGGTGTGGGGCACAAACTAACGACAGTAAGGTCAAACTTATCTATACCTTACGGCAATTTCAAAGGTCTGGTCAGCTTTTTCTCATCAGTCTGTTACTCTAAGACAGCCTGCACACCCAAGATCCCTTACCTCACCTTACATTGCCTTCGGAGGTCTCTCTCTCTCTCTCTCTCTCTCTCTCTCTCTCTCTCTCCAGCTCAGACATAGTCCCAGCTGTTCGTCGACCAAGCTGGTGGAGTCCGCGACCCGCAGGCTCTCGTAACCTCCACAGCCTAGTCGATCTAGTGATCTTGTGCACTCTGTAAACACTAATCCATGACCTTCTTAAATTCCTACACTGTGATTACATAGTAATGGTTCAGGCAATACGTTGAAAAGTCTTGGACCTCGTATAATTAAGGTGTTTTCTCTTTTCCTTAGCGCACCTTTGATTTTACTGAGTCTTTCATGTCTGTCGTGAGAACAAGGACCTACTTTTTAGTTTAAGTTGGGAACCATGCCTTCTTGGACTTTCCCAGGGTACATCATGATATACCTCGACCGTGTGCGCTCCAAAAGTACAGCGTCAGTGATTTCAGTCGTTTCCAGTGGTTCACACCCTTTACTGAGACAATGTGGGCTCTCTAAGATCTTTGCACACTTTTAAGTCTGCAATTTTCGCTCGCTAGAAAAAGGTTATCTTAGCGCACAGCAGTCTTCAATGGACAAGATTTTTAGTGCCATGAAGAACGTCTTTACTGGTTTCTCTCTTGTCTTGAAGGTCCGTAAGATCCATCCTACCACCTTTGGAAAAGATAACTATTGCTCTTTGTTTTCGCTGACGGGAAGGTTAGACATCTTTATTCCGGGGTCTTTCACTCTGTTAGGTCGTGATATGATGGCGTCCGTCCAGTACTGTTTTATATTCCTTGACTCTCCCCATATGACAGGGGTTAGAACATTTCTCTGTTGATAGGCATGTTGTATTCGATGGGATCTTGCAGAGGAAGACTTGGTCACCCTCGGTCATCACCTATACTTCGTATAAATCTCCCCATTTATTATATTCTACCCAGCGATTATTTTCTTTCCCCACTGATGGGTACACAATGTGTCTACCGTCTTCAGGAGCGGCGATGGACACTTCTGGTCTCGGGATGTTTGCGCTACCATTATTTACACGTTACCTTGCGGTCTTAGATGACTTGTTCCCACGGGGACTTGTCTAGATAGCATGTCTTGTGGGGCTGGCCAGGTGATCATTCAAGTCTGAAGAGCATCAGCTGTCTGGAAATAGTTTTGCCTCCCTCTTCTTTTACAAATCCAGCATCCCAAATTCTCTGAGGAGGCAACGGTTTCACTGCTGGTTCTGCCATAAACAAGTCATATATTTATTCACAGATATTTTACTCCTCTTTTTCCATGATACGATAACGTTTCAGTCTCGGGTTTTCTGTACGATTTACTTCCTCATTACAATGTGGAAAAACAGGAGTTATATCTTATCTCTCGCGCAGAATGCTATCACCAGCGGCCACCGGACGACTTGACCACATCTGATGGCAATCTCTGCGTGTCACCACAAGACAAGATCTACAAACTTATTCTTGGTCTCATCTGGACACGTGAGGATATTAAGTGACGGTTTGTGTTGACAAGTGATGTGATGTTAATGCCGCTGGTCGGTACACTTCAGGAGCTGTTTACTTCAGTCTGATCTAAACTTCCTGATATGATTGCAAAACTCAAGATCTACCTCTAGAGCAGTGGTTCCCAAACTTTTTTCTGCCATTTCCTCCTGCACCCAGTTCAACCATCCAGATTTCCCCCTTCATGTGTACGAGGGAAAGACTAGTCAAAACTCAGTGACTATTTACTAATTTATCTTATTTATGTTTGAACGTGAACCGAACCTGGTAGATACGGCGCCGCCCATTTACAACTGGCATTCTCTCTCTCTCTTAGACATGAGAAAATCCATCTGAGATTTTTTTTATGGCTAGTAGGCAGTGTAATAATTTCCCCCCTGGTAGCTTCAAATTTCCCCCAAGGGGTAAATTTCCCCCAATTTGGGAAATGCTGTTCTAAAGGATATCCAAAAGCGCTAACCAACCTAAACAGTCCTTAGATTTTTCAATTTGTTTCCATTATCTCCATTTACGTTGGGCAGATCAACCCTAAACCTGGGGGCTGGCAAAGGGCAGAAACGCCTAGTACCCCAAGTTAAAGTTTATATCCCACTACCCTCACCCATGAGCAAAAAGCCTGCATAATCTTCCACCTAGATCTGAGAGAAACATTTGACAACGTACAAAAAGCTTGCATAATCTTCCACCTAGATCTGAAAGAAACATTTGACAACGCATACTTCCCTTGTTTGCCAACCAACCTAACCTAAATGACACCAGTCAGGTGGCCAAAATCATAAGTGATTGTGGCTGAATTCTTGGTCCGCAGGAACCCTTCAAATGACGGGCAACATGGATGCAGATGGCTAAGGTTAGCTACCTCAAATACACTGAAAGTATCGAGGGAAAGATATGGACGTGGGGAACAGCAAAAATATTCCTAGCATCTGTACCACAACATACTTTTACGTGTTTTCACCCTTTGCATCCGAAACCACATAGTGCTGCCAAGACTATTTTTCTGCTGCACCCATGACACTTTAAACTCCGAATACCAACTACCACCTGAAATTTAACCATGGGTATAGTCTGTAGAAAAAATACTCTCCCCAGTTTGTTTGCTTTTACACACACAAAAACCTTCGCACTCATCAGTCCTCCCGACTTCTCAAAACTATTCTCCACACTTAAAAACTGTCTTCTGAAAATCATAACTCATTTCAACTCAACTGTATGCATACTGACGACACAAGAACATTCATGACTCAAGTGCTACGGAATATGTGTAGTATTCAAGTAGGATATGTTCCGATTTTTTGCTGACACGGCTCTGGGCTTTTCTTGAGAATTTCTAACTCTAGTGAACATAGTGTTAATCATGGCAAGGCAACATACGAAGATGCATTTTTCTGGACCCATAAGGTAAGGTCTGTCGTAGACTGACTCCCCTCACTGGAAAACATCACAGTATCTGGAGGCGATGCTGAAAATTTAGTGCAGTCATTGTACCTTTTCGAAGGTAAAACTGATTGTCCTTTTCTTTGCAATATACACTTACTGATATTCATTCTTCACACTAGTCCTAATTGGAAGAAATCGGCACTGGCAATAGGAAATTAAATTTCGTTTATCCTAGCGGCCTCCTGACCTTTATATAGTAATTACCTACAAAAAGAAGAAAAAAAGTTCCAGAGGTTTAAATATGCAACACGAGTTTTTAATTTCCTGATCCACGAAACGACAGATCCAGCGCGGACCAACAGATCTTGACTGACAGTTGCCGCTTTGCTGTAAATACATTTGTATCGTGTGGCACTGTGGCCTGTTTTATACTGCAGGTTCATAATCTTATTACCATAACTATCTTTTGTAATGGAATGAGTTTTAAGATATCAGTAAAGGTTTACTGTTTCGTCTTAAATATTATTGATTGTGGTATTACGTATGTTTAGAACTTCAGTTTACGATAGGCTCATTTCATTTTTTTTTTTTAGAAAAGGGAGATGAAAAAATAAAGCCGTGGTTTCTCTTAGCTAAATCACCAATGATGTTTTCTTTTATTCCACACTACCTTGGAAGTCACTAAGATGAGAAAGTATATTCGTTCAAGTGATGAAGCAGTAGCTCCAAAAAGTGATATGTGCATTTTTTTTTTTTTACATTTTCTTTTTCGCATGTGCTGAGGGGATTCCAAGGTGCAAATGGAAAAGAGTTTCGTTGGTGGTTACCTATTGTTTGAAGATCCCTATAGAGCCCGTATGAATGTGCTGGATAGACTGGGGTTTGTTTTCGTAAACTGTAGATCCTTGTTGCATTTTTTGGAAGGCTTTAGCGTTATCTAGCGTTATAAGAAAAAAAAAACCTTGCAAAATACGAATCTTAAAACCATTCTCAGTGGAAATTATGCGGACACTGTAGACAAAGGAAACCAATGTCCTTGCAAATGCATATCATATGCAGGATAAGTTAGCCAAATTTAACAATTAAGGAGCAAACAAAACAAGAGATGTAAGAGCCAGCCTGCCAGCGCGCTAATAAAAACAGTGCCGGCGGCCCAGCTGACCCAGGCCACAAACGCATAAACAGACCATGTAACCACTACCTACGCCAACCGCACGGACTTCACAGATTTAAACGACAAAGTAGACATTAAACAAAAGTCTGACGCAGTAATCAACGGGAAACAGACGAGAAACAGACTACACAAGAAAACTGTTAAAACGTATGTTAACTTGAAACCAGCCTTCCCTTGGTATTAGCTTTGATGAACCACATCAGGGTAATATTCAGATTTCAGTTTCTATATTATTTTCATATGTATTATTCTTACCAACAATCTGTCCTTAAGCATGATTGCTATTGTCTCGTTTGCCTATAATCTCCAGAATGCACAAGGAAACGTTCCTTTAAGATATAAGCAAAAGATCAAGGAAACTCTATTCTGGTTTGATGAATAAAAACAAATACGGCGCTTCTAGCAAATTTTTATGAGGTTATGGAGCAGAATTGGCAAAATTAAAGTTCACCTCAGACGGCACAGCGCTTCGGGATCTGGGGAGAAACAATCAAGCCAAGCAAAGTCTTTTAAATATTTATCGAAATTCAAGCGTTGTCTGTTTTTCAATTTAATTTTCCTTTTGACTCTAAGCTCGTACACATAAGTTTTACGAGACAAGATATGCGGAGGTTCAAGTATTTTCTACGTAATGATGTTATAGCCCAAAAACTTGATAAGTATCCTGATTTACCTACAGTAAATATAATTAATCAATGTAACTTGTTATGTAACTCAGTCGTGGCGGCCCAGTTCTTAGACCTCACAGGATGGGTTTGACTGCATAATAACTTCGCATCTTTTTGCATCAGATTGATAATTTAATGTCTATGGGCCTTACTCACTGGACAAGATGTCTACTGTACCAGATGCATGCAGGTTTAGAAGCACCATGTAGCGTAAGGTTCAGCCTATGGTTTAGTAAGACACTTATGCTTCCATCGACATTTTGATATATCAAGCGACGAAATTGAGAAATGTGTGGCCGAGATGACTCATGACCATGATGCGCCAGACTTGAGTCTAGCACGTCATCATTCAGTTGCTCTTACAGGAAGAGGAAGAAGTGACGAACCCAAGACTTCTTGTAATATACTTACGAATGAGGTAATTCTACCAATTGTCCCTACTTTCTTCCACCAGTACTCAAGCGAAAAACGCTATTTTTGCCCTAAGAAACAAAGTCCGTTGATGCCCTCTTTGGTATAACAAATGTGAATTGTAATCTTCCTTGTGAGCTTTCAGTAATCATAAGCTATTATTCATATCCACACACATAAATGGGTCCGTATGAAATCGCCCCAATAGTGATGATTCCTTAAAACTTGCCCACGACGAACCTCGCCTTCCCTGGCTTGAGTCTGTTGCCGAAAGCCGATGATGGTCATGATGGATCTTCAGTTTTAGCTCTGCCACATACAAATGTGTCTAAGGCTGAAATATAGTGAGCCTTTATGTAGACATTATGTAGAGTCGTGTTTACATGCACTTGGAGAAACATGCCATTTGCCATACGAAGAGCTCATGATATCTGAAGTACATCTTGAGCTCTACTTCATCTGTACATAAAACCCAGCAACGAGGAATTTGCCGGATAGAGGCTAGCAATTTCATGATATAAGCTTGAGCAAATGTCTCAAAATTCTGGATACAAAAGATATTCGTACATCAGGGTTGCATTATCAGTCACGTTAGCACCATTTTGTCGATGTGCATTTCCCTTTAGATAAGGTAGAGAGAGCGTGGAAGTGGGCGTATTCAGGGGAATTCCAATGCAGCCCAGGGCAGTAACATCTCTCGAGAAATCCATTACATGTACCAAGGTAGAGTGACTTGGTGGGTGATGTCATCAGCCTCCTTTTTCATTTCTGTATTGTCCCAACACTTTTTCTCCTTTTCTTCAACGAGTTTCTCTCTTCCACAAGTAATCCAATGCACTCATACGTTGATGACTCAACACTGCATTCATCCACATCCCTCAATCCTGCTCCCTCCTCTCTCACTCGATCTGCATCTCACCTTGAAACAACTTCCACAATAAACTCAGACTTGGACAGGATACTGCAGTGGGGTACACAAAATCTAGTTAAGTTTAATGCCTTCAAGACCCAATTTCTACCTATCTCTCTATCGAAAACTTCTCAACTCTCGTATCCCCTTTGACGATTGTGTAATTCCGCCTCTTGACTCAATGAACATACTTGGTGATACTGTAACATCCACTCTTTCTTGGAAACCCCACATTATAGGAATAGCTAAGTCTGCCTCTAGGAAACTGCGTGTCCTGTTTAGATGTAACTTTTTCTCTTCTGAACAGTTGCTCTGTTCATACAAGGGATTGATTCGTCCTTGTATGGAGTCCTGCTCCCACATTTAGGGTGGTTCTAGTTCTGTTTCCTTGCTTGACAGAGTTGAGTCGAAAGCGATCCAACTTACAAACTGTCCCAGGCTAACTTCCAAACTTGACCCCCTTGCCCTACGCCACAATTTTGGTTCACTTTCCCTCTTCTTTGGGTATTACTTTGGCTTTTGCTCCCGAGAGATGGCTGCTTGTGTGCCCCCACCACTAGTTAGACCACGGAATACTCGGCAAGCTGCTGCGTCACATGATGATTGTGGTCATCGGCAACTCAAGGGTGTGCCGTTTTGATAAGTGCTTCTTTCCCAGCACGTCGAAGCAATGGAACTCTCTACTCTCTCATGTCTTTCTCAATAACTGTGACCTGGCTCATCTCAAGAGACAGGTCTTTTACTTTCTCAAAATTCGTAAGTACTTTCCCCTGTCTTTTTTTTTCCCCTTTCTCAATTCTCTTTTTATTTCAATTAGCACCCGGCCTTGATGTGGACTTTGTGCGTGACTAGAGCCTTCAACATAACGAAAAAAAAAAACAGATGTTAGGGACAGAGCTGTGTAACTAGGAGTTGTAGAAGGTATCTGTATGTGCTTGGATTGCAAATGGGTCAAAATGCTTTATGTAAATGTTTGATATGTTCTCAAGGACTTTAATGACGATGCTTGTATCAGCGGGAGTGCAGAAGGGTGGGCAGCTGTTACTGGATGGTCTTTATATAGGTTTTCGCGACTTTCCTGTTTTGGGGACGAGGTTGGTTTGTAACATGTTTCTTAGTAGTATCACATGAGTATGTTTGTATGTTCTTTGGGAGAAGGGATATCGTTGGAAGAAGTTAGATGTGCTTCATAAGTGGGGGCTAGTTAGTGTGGTCAATGAAAGTGTCATAAAAGTAACTAGAAAAAGCTTCAGTAAGTCTTTCAGAGCAGTAGAGGGAACATATATCCCAAAACGTAGTCGACAGTTTTCTCCAAAAACGACGCTAAAATGGTGGAATGATGAAGTTAGAAGGTGCTTGTTTTCTAAGAAAGTTGCACATAAGAAACGCAAGGAGACTAATAACCAGCTTGAAAGAGTGAACTATGTAGCTTTGCGTAGAGACACTATTGAACTTTAACGTCAAAGTATATGCCAGTACGATGCATATATTTCCGAAAGTAGCAAAGGAAAATCAAAGGAATTTAATAGATTTGTTAGAAGCAAGAAAATCATTATCAAATCAGTTGGTCCATTACCTACGGAAAACGGTAACTTGGTCAAGACAACGAAGCCATGGAATAAATCTTAAATGATTTTTTTTATTTTGCTTCTATTTTTACGACTGAAGACACAACTCGTATCCATAATCCAGTTTTATTGCAAAATGGAGAACATTCTGCGACAAATGATTTTAAAGGGTAAGCCCAGACACTAAGTTTTCTCAGAAGACAACGAAAAAAATGAGGTAGCTAAGCCCTTAATTCTTCCATTCAATTAATAACTTGCCACGGGGAAGTTTGCAGACGAATGAAATTTTACCAATGTAACACCTGCATTCAAAACAGGTACTAAATCAAAGTCCAGAACCTATCGTTCAATACATCATACGTCTGTAGTTGAAAAAAAAAAAGTTGCAACCATCATATGGAACAAAACTGTAAACCATTAAGAGCAATAACATTTGATAAGCGATTCTCAACATGGGTTTCGACGAAATCTTTCATATCTGATAAAACTGCCTCATTCTTTTTTAATATAATCAACATGTATAATTAAAGTAGAGCAGATGATGCCATCTACTTAGACTTTCAAAAAGCAATTGGTAAAGTTCTGCATCAAAAGATTACTAGCTAAAGCAAGGCACATGGTATAGATGAGGATGTACTTTGGTGGCTAGGAAACTGGTTAAGAGGACGTAAATAAAAGAGTTGTGATTAATGTTCAATCCTCAGAATGGTTAGACATAGCAAGTGGTGTGGCACAGGGGCCAGTCTTGACACCGGTTCTCTTTTTCGTATAAATTGATGATATTGATAATTGGCTGAATTACAAGATAAAGAAATTCGCAGGTGATCCTAAGCAGGGAAGTATATCTACAAATGAACTTGAACGTTTGTAGCTTCAAACTGTCATAAACAAACTGGTCTTATAAGTGCCATATGAATGTTGAAATCGATCACTGCAAAGTGTTATATATCGGTGGTATGAAAAGCGAAAAAACTCTTGGATTCATGTTATGGCTTTCAAAATCAATCGTAGGAGTATCATCTTCACTCTTTGCATGTCATTAGTGCGTCGCTATCTCGAAAACTATATTCAGTTTTGATCACTCTGCTGAGTGAAAAAGAGAGACAGAATGGAAAGAGTACAGCGTCCAGCCACTAAGATGGTACTTGGACTGAGAAACAAAAGATATGACAAACGACTAAACGACTTAAATCTATTTAGCTTAAAAAGAAAAGATATTGTGAAGAGAAGATCAAAAATAACTTCAAAATTATCAAAGTTTTTGATAATCTCGGTTTAACAAGATGATTAAGGCTTCATTCGTCTGACCATTTGCAGTAATGGATGCAAATCATGGCAAACGTTTTACCTCGTCAGCGGCAAAGTACTTTTCCTTCATAGGATTGTTAGCATATGCAATGATTTACCTATTAGAGTGCTTAAAAGCTGCATTATAGATACGTTTAAGAGCAGACTTTATGAATATTTTTATTCAAGTCCACGACTAACGGTACTTGCGCTCTCTTACTGAAATGAATAGTTTGAGGGATTTGCGCTTTGAATTATCTGTAAACCTTTCAACTCTTACCATGCTACTCTGTTAGTTTCTGATATCTTCCAGTATTACGAACAGCCTTGAAATGACCCATTAGTCTGTTGGTGTTTGAATTCCTTTGTATTCCTTTGTACTTGCATGTGTAAGAACTCTATGTCATATACAGGCAGTACTCAGAGAATGAACCTTGTGGTTGAAGACAATATATAAAGGTAGGACTCTGTGTATACTGCGAAAAGTATACAGAGCAAGAACGCTATGTATGCGGACAGTATTCAGAGTAAAAACTGTCAACAAGAATCATTAATCCATGATGATGACCAAGTGCAACACGATCATTAAACCAATAATCTTGAGGTCTATAAACGTTACTGGTTTGGTTTGCAGTTACTGAGGCTACATACTGACACAATACAACGAATTACTGATGCACTCGTAACAGAAAAGCAATTTCAGAACCATCATATGTTCATATCTATTGAAATATGCATTTTTATATGAGCTTTTTTCTTTTTTACTCAATATATCTCATAGCAAAATCATCAGCAACACGGGTAACTAAAGTTGAATCCAAGATGATTATGACTTCATAATAAAGGTAACTGTTTTGGAAGTGATTGAAATAGATTATAAGTAGATCAGGTCATGTAAGGCTCTTGTTACACGGAATACCAACATAATAGAGTAAGTATTGGATGAGTTGGGCGACTGGATGTACTGTATAGAACTGAGTGTTCTTTCCCAGTAAAACAGCAT
>JAYMFT010232339.1:0-11173 GCA_038088735.1 Panulirus argus
ATATATATATATATATATATATATATATATATATATATATATATATATATATATATATATATGTATATTACACCATTATACCATAAGAGGGTACACGCCTCTCATAGCCAAATATTTAGGTCGTAAATCTCACTTAGCGTAATGTATCAGACCTCTTTGGCAGGTGTAACACTATACCCATCTTTTGATCTGCGTAAGTGGTCTAAAACAAACACTTAAACTCTCTCCCTAAGCATAAGACTCCGGGATAAGTGCTGTTTGTGTACACAAACACCTACGTACAGATAAGCACAAACATCAGTCATAACAAACAGGTGCTTGAGAAAGTCTGACGGCCTTTTTCATAACACGTGAGAATATATGAATATTTGTCTGTGTCTGTCTGTCCGTCTGTCTGCCTGTATGCTTGTCTTCCTGTATGTCTGTCTGTCCGTCTGTCTGTCTTTATGTTTGCCTTTGTGTCTGTCAGTCCATCTGTCTGTCTGTCTGTCTGCCTGCCTGTCTGTCTGTCTGTCTGCCTGCCTGTCTGTCTGTCTGCCTGCCCATCTGTCTGTCTGTCTGTCTGCGTCTGTGTGTGTGTGTGTGCGCATACAGTGGCACTACGTTCAACCACCGGTAGCTTTTTAAGTTCAGCAGGGGAAAGAATATTCTCTGCCTTCATCTATAAACCTGACTCTGGAATCATTGATAAGGCAACTGGACCACATCGAGAGCTCGCTAGGTGTGTGTGTGTGTGTGTGTGTGTGTGTGTGTGTGTGTGTGTGTGTGTGTGTGTGATATGAGACATTAGAGAACTTGCGGCCAACCGCCAGCTTATGGTGCGAGCCAGTGTGGTTGAATGTGGTGATGCCGCTGCCGCAGCTAAAGTCGCCGCCGCCGCCGCTGCCGCCGCCGCCGAGAGAGAGAGAGAGAGAGAGAGCAGAGAGAGAGAGAGAGAGAAAGAGAGAGAGAGAGGAGGTCCGGTATATATATTTGGCAGTAAGATGATATAAACAGCTTAGTGGTAACCCAGTTTCCTAGAGGTGTGTGTGTGTGTGTATGTGTGTGTGTTTGTGTGTGTGTGTGTGTGTGTGTGTGTGTGTGTGTGTGTGTGTGTGCGTGCGTCTGGGTGGGCGGATAAAGACCCTTCATGTGCGCGACTCATAAACAGAACAAACAATTAGACGCCGCGCTGGGGCGGCGTGTCCGATACTCCCAAGCGAATCAGAAACACGAAAGTCACCAATGATTCGCTATAAAAAAAAAAAAGAATCACGAAAGAAAAAAAAAGGATAATCGTAGACTAAAATCTATAACATCGACTTTGCATAATTAAGGTAATCAGAAGACAAACGTCCTTTGATGAAGCCCGTCTTTTGATGGGGAGGTTTCCCAATTCTTGAGAGAGAGAGAGAGAGAGAGAGAGAGAGAGAGCGAGAATCATCCGCAGCGAGTCGATTATGTATGATTCGCGCTCGAGAGCTCCGTCGCGCGAATCAGCGGAGGGGAATAAGGATCTGGGGACGTGAATGAAGACGCTCTGGCCGGTTGTCCGTCGCCTCCGCCAGGTGCTATGAGTTACAACCCAGTAAAACTCACGATCCGCACGCGAGGATTGCTTTGAGCAGTAGTGGTCTCCTCCTCTCGGTGTGCTCCCAGATCTCTCTGTTCGTATGATTCCTCGCTCCCGCTGGTGGTGGTGGTAGCAGCAGTAGTCGTGGTGGTGGTTGCGGTAGTTAGTGGTAGTAGTCTGGTCCCTTGAGCTGATGGGAGGACGAGGAGGAGGAGGAGGAGGTGGGAGAGAGGGAGGATTTGTGGTACTAATTATCATCCTGGATTATGCCTAGCCTGAGCCAGAGAGAGTTGAGTTCCTTATAGTTTATCAGGGTGAAGTGGATAGGGCAGCGCGGATTCTAACGCCCGATTTTACGACGGCGTTTTCAGCGCATCGTCGTGGAAACTTGTGTGTGTGTGTCGCCGGAGACAGATTTCGCACTCGTTCGTAAATCTAGCGTCGTGGAAAGGAATCTATGGACGTGTGAATAGGTTTTTTTTTTTTTTTTGAGATGCAAATATTTTTTTGGGGCCTCTGCAAATTATTAATGTTTTGGTGGGCCTCAGACTGGAGGAAAAAAACATATAAACATTGGCTGTTCTTAAAAGGTTTAGTGAATGGAGCTTCAAGGCTCGACGAGACCGTACTCCTTTCCGTCCACTGACGATGATACAACCTCGGCAAAGGTGACTCTCGCAGTAACGACACACACACACACACACACACACACACACCTCACCAGCGTACCTGTTGCGCTAATTTTTGCACTCTCGGTACGAGGCCGTTACTGGATATGATTGCAACATAAAATCATGACCACGTGTCACTCCAGCAACCCTCTGCAACTGTTTTTTTTTATTTACCCCCCTCCTTCCCCCCCCCACCCATCTCTCCATCCCAGATCCATCCCACTTCTTGAGGCTCCCTTCCCACATACGGTCTATACGTATTTCCATTCCATTTTCTTTTCCTTGTCCCTCGCGTTTTCTGTGTTTCTCCTCATCCTTTCCCACCCCTCCCCCCCCATTCCATAGTAATTCTTGTTATCTTCGGCTATTTCCCCTGTGAACGAAGACTCATAAATCGAAGTAATTAAGTAAGAGACGATGAAATTAAGACGAAGAAGCAGAAGATAGATACAAATTGAAGAACAGTTCTAAGAAAAATGGATAGGAATGGGCCTTAGAAATGGTTCAGTATACAAAGCTAAATCAGACAGTGCAAGGAACAAGGAGAAAGAAGAAGATGAAAATAATACAAAGAAAACTGAAGAAAGAAATAGTTGGAAAAGAGAGAGGAAAACACATTTATGGTCTCGAGTGGATGGAGGGAAGGGATGATAAAGGCTGGAGTGGATGGAGGGAAGGGATGATAAAGGCTGGAGTGGATAGAGGGAAGGGATGATAAAGGCTGAAGAAGGAGGAAAAAAATGAAGACGATCATCAGAAGGCAATAAAGAAAGAGGAAGATACATTGCAGACCGTCAGTCGGAGAGCGTCATTATACAAGACTGGTAAAGAGGAGAAGCAGGTGGGAGCTGGAAGAAGGCCATAAACGAAGGAATTTATGAGAATTACACCAAAGAATGAAAAAAAAAGAGAAGTGTTGTGAAAAAAAGGGGAAAATGAGAGAGGAAAAATGATGAAAAGATAAAGGGAGAAAATGGCGACGAAGAAGTAGAAAGAAGAAGAAGAAGAAGAAGAAGAAGAAGAAGAAGAAGAAGAAGAAGAAAAGGAAGAAGAAGAAGGAACAGAACAAGACGACGAGGGTGGATAAAGAAGAAGAAGAAGAAGAAGAAGAAGAAGAAGAAGAAGGGGAAGGAAGAAGAAGCAGAAGAAGAAGAAGAAGAAGAAGAAGAAGAAGAAGAGGAAAAAGAGAAAGATAAAGGAGAAGAGAAGAAGAAGAAGAAGAAGAAGAAGAAAACGATGATGATGATGAAGAAGAAGAAAGGAGAAAAAGAAGAAGAAAGACAGGAAGAGGAGGAGGAAAAGAAGAAGAAGAAGGAGAGGAAGACGAGGAGGCGAAGAAAAAGAGGAAGAAGAATCCTGGAAGCAAGCAACAAGAAGAACGCTAAGGACCTCAGCGTCCAGTGTGTCTGGAACATATGTCGGTCGCCGACGGTTCCAGCCGCCGTCGGTTGCCGGACCGCCATATTTCC
The DNA here is from genome assembly GCA_038088735.1 of Panulirus argus. NCBI lineage: Eukaryota > Metazoa > Arthropoda > Malacostraca > Decapoda > Palinuridae > Panulirus > Panulirus argus. Next base: position 3,693 of record JAYMFT010232339.1, read on the forward strand.
TCATGAATATAAATGATAACTGATTTTCTTCAAAGTAAATGGAACAGGAAGACTTTTACAATAAAAGGCAGGCGCGTGGCAGCATTCTTACAAGAGACAGCGTTTTGTTGTTGTAAATACAAAATGCATTTATGGAAATGTTGTTTGGTGTATATATATATATATATATATATATATATATATATATATATGTTTAAAACTAAGTCTCTGGTTCCTATCTTCGTCCACTCCCGTGTGCTCCCCTCCCCACCTTACTCTCTCCCCCTCTCCCCCTGCCAACCAACCTCCCCTCCCCCTTTCCCTCCCCACCGGGCCTGGGGAAGGTGGGGGGGGGGAGCAGGTGGACAGGCATGATAAAGAACAGCCGGCTACCGCCGCTGCCTCTCGCTCTCCCCAGGTATAGACACGTTCCCCTGCTGAGGCGCCTCCTGGGGAGGGTTGCTGGGTGCTGGGGGGGTCTCCTGGGGAGAGTTGCTGGGTGCTGGGGCCCTTCTGGGGGGAGGGGATATGCTGGTGGTTGCTAGGGCCTTCTTGGGAGGAGGGTTCCAGGTCCTGGAGTCTCCTGCGGTAGGGATTTTTGGCGCTGGGGTTTTCCTGGGGAAGGTGTGCTAGAATCCTGGATCTTCTGGGGAAGCGGGGGTGGGGGGTGGGGGGTGCTGGGTACTGGGCCCCATTTGAGACTGAGTGCTGGAATCCACTTGAGGAAGGGGTGCTGGATGTTGAGGGCTTCCTGGGGGAAGGGTTCTGGGTTCTGGAGGCCTCCTGGAAAGGTGTTCTGGGGTTTCCTGGGGTTAGGGACCTGGGGTCCTTCCTGGGGAAGGAACGCTCTGTGCTAGGAAGCCTTCACCGTCCCATTTTCTTTCTTATCTTATCTTCACGGACATTCTACCTTCCTCCGTTTTCTTTCCCTATCTCCACTGTCTCGTTCCTTACTCTTTTTCTCTTTCGTGAAGGTAATCTGTCATCCTCTTCTTTCCAGACGTATATATTTTGTCTACATATAAAGGCTTTCGCACTAAGAGTTATTTTCCCTACGTCCATGTTAATCTTATTGAGCTTTCGATATATGTCATTATTTTTATCTACGTTCTTCGTTTCTTTCTTTTCAGTTTTCTTCGTTCTTTACGCCTGTTTTAGCCAATAACCACCCTTCTCTCGTTTTCTCTCTTATTTTCTTGAGTGTCTGCTCCTCAAACGTCTTCTGTCGCGCTCAGGGATCGCACCGTCGCACTGAGGGGTCGTACAGTCGTAATCAAGAGTCGTACTTCCGTATTCAAGGGATCGAAAATATTTTTCCCTCGCTATATCCACATTTTGGTTATAGCTATTGTAGTGGTGATGAGACGGACTACATTACCAGCAGTCTGGGCCACAAACATCGTTATGATCGTAGTGTGCATTGCTAATTGCCCATTAATTAGTGGCAATGTGGTCTCATTAACCGACCGCTGTAATTATCCCCCTCAGTAGACTATTGCTTGGTGTTTTGTGTAATTGCCTACTTGTAATCACCTAGCTGTGCTGTACACTGGAGGAGGTTCGACGCTCGTGGGAAGCCCATCTCTTTAAGCAACTCTAAACTCTTCAAACATTTTTTTAAACTTTTGTATACTTTTTTTTAAGATTCACACGTTCATTAAGTAAGTTATTCCATTCTTGATCACTACCGTTACTTCATGAAAGTACTTTTTTTTACATCTTTTTTTTAAATACTGTTCTTGCTTAATATATTTTGGGTATGGCTACTCATTTCTTCGGCATCTCTCGAGTGTTTCTTTGTGTTTCTAAAAATCACCTTTTGTGTTACGTGGTGTTTGTGGATGTTTGCAGGTATTGCTGTTAAATCCAATGTATATCAGAGGAACCTTTGAAAACCCTCCCTAGCTGGAATCCCTTCGTGCTAATCACCAATTCTCAACGTAGAGAGCCATTAATTCAAACGCCAGAAATCTACCTTCACCAGCGACTTTTAAAAAGAGTTATATTCTCGCAGAAAAATTCCCGTCAGGCTCTCTTTTTTCTCGGCTTATGGTAGACCAACTTTTCCTCCAGTAGTCGGCGCCCTACGGCAACCTATTCCTATCAGTTGCTCCATCACAACATTCTTGTCCTTTGACTTTAGACTCCACAACCTTCACCTCTTGTTACAAATGGCAACTAATATCATCCTATCAGGAGTCTCCATAACAACCTCACAACAGATCGATAATCCTTGACCGCTAACAACAAAAGCAGCAGCAGCAGCAGCAGCAGGATCTTCAGGGGGGGTGGGAAATCATTTTTTATTTACTAGCGGTATTCCCTTCGTAGCGGGTCCTGCTAACAAGGCGCCCTTTTTCCCCAGCCGGTTTTACGGACAATTTTTTGGCTTCGTCTCGGGTATCCAGCCGCTGGTTCTTATGTCTAACAAGCGATGCTTGACTTTTTTCTTTCTTCAACTCCCGTCTTATATCCCCCCCCGCCAAAGAAAAGAAAAAAAGAAAATTCTTGCAAGGGATCTATCTCTTCAATGTAGCAGGTCTTGCTAATGATACGGCCCTCCCCCACTTTCCGAGCGCGTTTCGCTAATAATCCCCAAAGCCTCGTCTCATTAGCGTTGCCTTCAGCGTTACCGCCGCTTTAGAGGGGGCTCGATTCCTTCGTCAGCGCTGTCATCGCCAGGGCCCCCCGTCACCTGAGACTTGCCCGGCGTATCATATTTGACGTTTCTTACTGTCACTGGAGAAGCGTAACGAGGAGAGCGATGCCTGGCCTTGTCTGACATGTTGTCTGGCTCGACAATTATCCATGGCACTTACGAGCTGCTAGCATGTAGCTTAATAATTTGTCCTCAGAACTTATTTCGTACAAGGTGTATGCGTATCATTAGTCGGTATATTTATAGAAGAGTATATTTCTCGTGGATGCCATCATATCTAGACATAATCTCTACGTCTCTCGTGGTAAGAAATTGCACGAGATATCTCTCTCTTTCCACTGGTGTAGAGTTACATTTGAAAAGAGATAAAGAAAAATGATTTTTCTCTCTTTTTTCCTTTCGTTTTTTTTTTCATATGGCCGAGGCGCACGTACCCACTATTATGTATGTACTGCACACACTTAATCTTTCTGGTATGTGAATGAAATGCACCCAGACGCACTAAGCTAAAACGTGTGTGTGTGTGTGTGTGTCAGTTTCAGAGAATTGTTTAAAAGGCTAAATGTTTTTGGCGGATTTTGTCGTATGTGTGGAAAAGGATTTTTGAGGGAGGGAGCGAGCGAGGGAGGGAGAGGAGGAGGAGGAGGAGGAGGAGGAGTAGGAGGAAGGGTGGGATAGTAGAGGGAGAGATAAGGGAGAACAAGCCTTCCTTATGAGTTGATGAAGGGAGAGATATTAAGAACATTCGTTCCAAATGCTTTCCACAGCTTTTTCCAGCCAAGAGCATGTGAACACGAGGGAAATTATGTTTTGCCTGATGAAAGGAGGTTTGGCTTTGGATTCAGCCCTGTTTGTCTCGCAAGCTAAGTGATGACCATGCGAGAAAAACCAAAAAAGTGATACGTATTTTGTAAATTTTGGGAAAAACGATAGATTTTTCTTTTTTCTTTTCTCAGGAAAATGGGAGAAAGAGATCTCCTTTTTGAACGGATCTGAAGGAACCGGAAAGGGGAAATCTTGCCCTTATCTTATATTTTTTAACGCTTGGTGTTGACGATAAGAAATATTAGTGGTCGTCAGTGGGGTCCCTCAGGCAATCTCTCCTCATTCCTCTTCCCGCAACGACATGGAAATGCTCTTCCGCCCGGGACCTACCTCCACCTCTCCCGCGGGATCTGACACCTTTCACCCTCAGTAGATCTGAGAGGGGGAAGAATCCAAGCCCCCTCCACACCTCAAACCCCCCCTTCCATTTGCGATCACAAGCCTGGAAACGTTCTTGGAGTTGGATTCCAAGAGGAACATCTCGCCTCAGGCTTCCGTAAGGCGTTGTATTTATGAAATCTAATGCATTTGTTTTCCGTCCGGTAAAGTATTTCTAAACGTACAGGAAAAAATGTTTTTTTTTGTTAATTAACATAGCTGATGCGTTGATGCTTCTTGGTGGAATCAGATTTTTGAAATGAAAAGATAGATGGTGGTAGTAACTCCCAGTCGCTTTTGACTGGAAAAGCAGGCGAGAAGTCTTAAGCATTCTATTCAAAATCAGACTGACAAAAGATTCAAGATTCACTTTTTTACCTACATCGTCCTCCCTCGAATCAGAGACAGTCTGTACGGTAACAAGAAAATGCAAGGTTGGAAAATGGAACTATCATCCCTCCGCCCACATTCCGTAAGAAAGTATTAGTTTGCGAACCTTCAGATCACATTTGTAGGAGGAGACGGACCAACGAGATGATAACTATCGTAGTGAATCGTAAGTGGGCTTAACTGCCGAAGTGCAAAAGACTTCATTAGACCTGAGTTTGAGGTGAATCACGATGGCTAACCGTTTGGGCAACACTCAACGAACCTCCATCTTGAAGACTGTTGACACCAACGTATCTCCTAACAGGGAAAATGACCAGTGAGTCTTAGAAAATGTGAGGTCGTGGCCGTAATGTATATATACCAGATGAATCAAATCCGAACCTGAACTCAATTCCTTTCAATGTAGTTCTGTTAAGTTTGAGTTTTCCTTTGAAGGTTTTGACTCTATGAAAGACTTTGAAGTCCCCTCTCATCTGTGGTGGAGTGGTGTTAGCCACGTCACTGGCGGAACTCTGCATTCAAAAGCAATCGAGATTTGTTTTAGCCTCGTTGAGTCATGTGTGCCTGTTGGAGGCATGCACCGTGCGCCCTTATGTCATGCCTGCGTGAGGTGATTGCCTAGTACAAGCTTTTGATCGATCCGCAGTCGGTATTAACCCCAGAGGATCTTCACTGAGAGCAAAAGTTATTCATATCTATTCATCGTAGTTGTTATTATAATTTTCTTCTATTCATGTGCATTTATCTGTATCCTGATGTTTCGGCTCGAAAGTCATTCGTCTTTATTTGATGTCATGAACTTCGTCATGTAAGTAATGTAGATAGAAAATAAGGTCTTTGTTCTGCTACAATAAAAAAAAAAAAATACGGTTTCGTCTTTATTTTTATGACTGTCTTCTTTCTGTCTGTCTGTCTCTCTCTCTGTCTCTCTGTCTCTCTCTCTGTCTCTCTCTCTCTCTCTCTCTCTCTCTCTCTCTCTCTCTCTCCCACACCCTCATTCCGTCGGGAAGGAGGAGGAACTTCATACCACAACTTCCCAAAGGAAACTCACTCAAAATTTCATCAACTTTTTCCAGTTCTAAAGAAGCCGCAGAGAATAAAGCGCCCCTCACCCCCACTTCCCCTTTTCCCCCTCCCCCCCTCCCCCATCAAATATGTTGCCGGGTTGGATGGAGGAAAGTAGGTAGTGGGAAGGAGAGGGGAGGGAGAGGGAGGGAGGGAGAGGTAGGGGGAGAGGAGAGAGGGAGGGAAGGGGAGTATACAGGGGAAGAAGGAGGCGTCTGGAAAAAAAAATTTTTTTCTTGGACGCCTGGAAAGGTCGTTCCGTTCCAGTGGGCCTCTAGTTTGTTGCAAAAGTTAGATTGGACGCCAAAGTTGTGATGAAGAACCCCGAAATTTTTCGCAATTGATCACATGAAAGATGCTCCCGGTAAGGACTCCTTTTTTTCTTCTGTTGTTATTTAGAAAATAGAAAAAAAAAAAAACGGCACAGTTTTCCATTTCTTCAAACCGGGTTTGCTTTTTTATATTCTCTCTATCGCTTGTCTATTTGTTAACTCATGCACAGAGGGATATTTTATTTCCTCCTTTTTCTTAGGGAAAGATTCTCCAAGTTCCCAGTTTGTTTATGAGGCTTTATGACCCACTGGTATACAACGGCAGAGGAAATTTAAACAAAAGTTTAAATGGCGGGTTGTCTTATGTTTATTTGTTTATGTTTTTTCATTTGGAAGGCACCGATCAAGGGTACTGGTGCTGATGTATCTATCTATCTATCTATCTATCTATCTATCTATCTGTCCATCTATCTGTCTATCAATCTATCTATCTATCTATATCTATCTATCGATCTATCAATCACTCTACTCTGTCTGTCTATCTATCTATCTATCTATCTATATTTCTATATTTCTATCTGTCTATCTATCTACCTATCTATCTATCTATCTATCTAACTATATATTAGATAGCAAGCGTGTTCCCTTCTCTGACCCGTTAGTGAAGGTCTTGCCTGAGTGAGGTCCTGCTTGGGCGAGGTCCCGCTCAGGTGAGCTCCTGCTTGAGCGAGGTTCCGCCTGGATGAGGTCAAGCCAGATGGCTTGACCTCGTCTTGGGTTTCATCTGGAGGAGGTCAGCGCTGGGTGGAATAGATTGATGCTAATGCTCGTCTCTGCACCAGATAGATACATAGACAGATAGATAGAGAGAGAGAGAGACAGAGACAGAGAGACAGAGAGACAGAGATAAATAGATAGATAGATAGATAGATTAGATAGATAGATAGAGATAGAGAGAGAGAGAGAGAGAGAGAGAGAGAGAGAGAGAGAGAGAGAGAGAAGACGCTTTGCGATACATATGGACTTATGCAAATGAAGCAGGGTAATCAGATAAGTCCAGAGTGGTTTATCAACTCTCTTAAGTCAGTGGCCAATCAGACTCTGGCGATCAGCATCACGCGCCCCCCTCTGAGCCTTGATAGAGAGACACACACGCGCGCGCGAGCGCGTGCATTGCCCCGTGAACACATGCGTGCGCGTGTGCCCTAAACACGTGTTCTTCCCTCTGCATCGCGGCCGGCATCCACTTAGGGAGGTGGAGGGAGGGGGGTGGGGGTATGGAGGGGGGGGGGAGCAACACGTGCTCTGCCTGACCCCATCACCCCAGCCAGACGAGAGAGAGAGAGAGAGTGTGTGTGTGTGTGTGTGTGTGTGTGTGTGTGTGTGTGTCTGTGTGCTGGCCCGTGGACCCCTCTAGAGGCTCACCTCCGGTAACAAGGACCTTGTAAAGTCACCCTTAAGGAAAGGGAGGAGGAGGGGGAGGAGGTCGGAGGGAAGGGGAGGGGGTCGGAGGGAAGGAGGGGAGGGTGTAGGAGAGGGGGAAGGAGGCGAGGGGAGGGGAGGGGGCAGGTAGGCAGGCAGGTTACACGCCTACCGTTGGTAAGGGGTTGGCGGGGGGCCAAGGCTTCCTTCCCCTGGCCCAGGGCTTAATATTTGGCCACGCTGAGCACATTTGGCCGCTTTATTACCGCCGCTCGCTCGTTACCATCCCGGCCGAATATTGCGGAGGACGAACGAGGAATTCTGAAAGGATTTCTTGGGTCTCAGAACGCCCGGAGCGGCCGGCCCTTTGGGACTATGTAGCTAACTGTGGCTCACGGAAGGAGGAGGAGGAGGAGGAGGGAGGAGGGAGAGGAGGAGGAGGAGGCTTTTGCCATCGGGGGGCGTGACGAAAACCTCCAGCCTAACCGGGA
>JAYMFT010232350.1:0-11172 GCA_038088735.1 Panulirus argus
GGAATGGGTCCCGCATTAGTCTCCAATTGTATCGACTGTGTGTGTGTGTGTGTGTGTGTGTGTGTGTGTGTGTCTGTGTCTGTCTTAATGTCTGCTTCATTAGCCGTGTATGATGACAAATGCCTTGCCTGGTTAAAGGGTCATTATCGTGACTGTCTTGAATTGGTTCTGGCAGCTGTAGACGCTTTTCTGAGTCGAAGGACGTTTGATACTTTCTCCGGTTGTTAAAGGAAGATGTTATCTGAACGGGTCCAATTCTAGTCTTTTTTCTTTTCCACATCAGTTCCAGTCGTTCTCGTGGTAGGCTTAAGACGAAGCCCAAGGAGAAGGACAATAGTGCTGGAATCTGAAGGTAATTTTATTTTCCTACTTGACTCCTAACAAGACAGGCGTCGAGATCTTTTATCAGGCGACCCCTTTTATCTCACAGCTTCTCAAAATTTGTTAGTTTAAAAGTAAAACCTTATAAAATATGTATACGTATGTCTTTCACTTCGTCTATGTACGCATGTATGTACATTGGTATGTACGTGCAGATACAAATTCACTGATAGATACATAGATGAAAAGATAGATAGGTAGATAGGTAGATATAAAGAAAGAGAGACTGACAGACAAACAGATATACAGATAGATAGATAGACAGATACGTAAGTCGCGTAACTAGCATAAAATCCCTCTCTCCCCTCAACCATCGCCTCATCAGTGCATGCAAAGCTCAGCGTTGTTACGTATGGAAATTTCCCTTTTTGCGCCACCCTGTCTGCATGACCTGCCGCCAACACATCCATTGAGAATTTTCCGATACGCAGGAACGTCTGACTCAGCACGGTATAATTTGCTCAATCCCTTCTCCTCCTGCAGCAGCAGTAGCAGTCAGCATAAGGAGAAGGTGGCACAGCCGCCATGGGGCCGTGGGAGGAGGGGGGGAACACACACACACACACACACACACTCTTCCATTGTCGACTAAATCAATCGGGGTCTTTCCCTTTCCCCTTCCGACGTTTCGTTGATTTCCATAATGGATCATTTGGTCCCAGGACGACCCAAGGAAGTACTTTCATGGATGGAAGTGTTTTTTTATCTTATTCTTTCTCTCTTCTATTATGTATTCATTCGTCTATTTCTCTGCCTATTCTTTTTTCTTACATTCGCATTCTAAAGGTTTGACACAACGCTGTCCGTTACCTCTGTTACTGCTTCACATTTTATCTCGCCGAACCTTCAAGTTTTTCCTACTGCATTTATGCATACTGTCTGAAGCCTCCCTGAACCCCTAGACGGAGAAAAGTTTAATACAATTTCTTGTTTCTTGTTACTTGAGACGGCACGGGCGACTGGAGCCCTAATCGAGGCCATATCATTAACACTATGCATATATACCCTAGCCTGAGCCAGGTACCTATTCTATCAACCAACCCCTTGGGGTCGATGAACAGCTGGGTTGACTATGTACCGACTACCACAACCAGGAATGGAACGTATGCCCTCGACCCTGGACGGCCCATGGAAGCGCCATGGTCGCAGACTCATGACAACGTCTAGGTGTCCTTGTCCTTTTCAAGTGGTAGCAGTCTGACTGACAAGAAAAGAAACATGCACAGCTCTTCCAGAGCCTGGCCCCGAACGATAAATGTTAGGTCTGCTGCTCACGAAAGTGTGGAGGTCATTTGGTAGTCAAAATCTCGAAAGGAAGTTATCTGTACCTCCTCCCCAATTGCGAATGGAAGATAGCCACTTTGGTAATGTATGATTAGACAAATCTGCTGTTATTCTACCTAATTTACCTTTGTTCGGGTTCCTCTTCACCAATCAGATTGTATAGTAATCTATATATATATTCTCACATATGATTTATTTTCTTATGTACTGTCGTAGGTGCTAATGTGATCCAAACTTCCATTATCTATATGGGTTCGCGTGGCTGGGAAGAGAATTAAAAGTTACCCCCATTACGGATAACGTTTTCTGTGAGGCTTTTGTTTAATCGCGTCAGTATGGGCAAGGCAGCTGCTGAAAGCCAGCAACAGTCTTGCGTCTTCTCTTCGTTGCATAACAACACGTGCCTTTCATAGGGAAGCTATACAAACAAAGTATGTTAAGTGTAAACATATCCTCTTATTACTCTTGCATTTTTTTTGAGAGAGAGAGCTACGTAGTTTCTTTTTTCTCAGTAACGGGACAAACAGGTAACATGATTGTTAAAAAATTGTCCATATTGTTAACCGGAGCGTATATTTACGTATTCTGGGGACGGGAATTTGATGAACATTGAAAATGGGAACTAAAGCTCATTGTAGATCATACGTTGTTGAAAATGTAGAGGCGCTGTCACAAAGGAAATGCCTAATGACTACTTGCATTCAAACACGTAAGCTCTGCTCAATGCTCAAGCAGTGAAATACTCTACCAACCGCGCACGCACAGCGGCATTCGTAAATACACCCTTTCTTTAAAACAAACTCGTTGCTAAGGGTGAACCTTTACAATTGCACGAAAATGGATATTCACAAACAAACGCACGTAAACAATCACCCTGATAAAAACACATTATCTCTCTCTCTCTCTCCCTCTCTCTCTCTATTATGCCAAAGCATTAAATTTTCATCCATTCTCACTAAGTCTCTCAATCTTCAGCATTCTCTTAATATTTTACTTTTTCGCTACTTTGCTTATCTCTTAATCACCATTAGCTACTTTTACTGTGGAGTATCCCTCATGCTTGCATTTTACCGTTGATATTTCTATTATGCTAATTTGACAACTGTGCTGGTATTGTTGTTTCCTTGTATTTCATATAAAAGTTTCCAACTGCTTAAAAACACACCCTCCCTCTCTACCAGCCGTAGCTTAGACACATATGAACAACAGATGCAGTGATTAACCTGAAAGTAGTGTCAAACAGAAAGTCCTGGAGGAAATACGGTGGCAATACATAAAGAAATAATGATCAAAACGAAGGCAGAAAACAAGTCTTGTGACTCACTGAACCTCGACTATTTGAAAATGAAAAATAATGATAAGCCAGCGAGCAGGAAGTCTGTGAAAAAGAGTCTGTGTTATGAATAACAACTCAGAAATATGTTGTGAAAACAGAAAATATTCTCGTGAAAATACTCTTTGGCATGAGAAAATCTAGGAAACTAAGACATTACAAAACTGAAAGTTTGGATTAACAGAAAATAAAATGATGCGATTCAAAATGGCATCCTACAGTAATGAAATCTAATTTAGGACAGAACTTATAACTCATAGAGAAAGGCCTCTTAGCGAGAGTGACAGAAAGTGAAGAAACGTCAGAGATTTTCAAGTCATCACAAAAGACATCAGAATTCAGAGAGCGAATTGAGATGACGTTACTGACGTAATGAGAGGTATGATAATGACAGCTTTCACAATAAGTGATAGAAATCATATTCGTGAAAATATTTAAGCAGCAAAACTGAATATTGTTGAGTTGTATGGCCACCGACTGGACAAAGAGAAATAAACGAGTTCGAGAAAATTGAAGAGGTACTCGAATCGAAAATCGAGGAGAATGGAACACATGGACTACTGTGAGAGGCATCAAGAACTCGAAAATACACAGCTTAACAAGGAGAAAGGAGAGATACATAGTAGTCTACGCGTGGCAGCAAATTGAAGGGATAAAGGACAGGATTATGAGCCTTTTTCTTTTTTTTCATACATATTCGCCATATCCCGCGTTAGCGAGGTAGCGTTAAGAACAGAAGACTGAGCCTTAGAGGAAAAAATCCTCACTTGGCCCCCTTCTCTGTTCCTTCTTTTGGAAAAGTGAAAACAGGAGGGGAGGAAGACACGTTTTCAGTCAATGAATGAGGATATATGGTAGCTTAGTGTCGTGTCACATGCATGCCGTGATGTTATAGTCTTGGATGTATAGCTGTATGGCTATTATTCTTGTGAGAGAACACCTCTTGGTTCAAATGTTTTATGATGATCAGAGAGATTGAATCCAAGGATATGTTTTAGTTTGGAGATCGGAATGTTGTTTCACTTCCCAGTGAGCAAGTGCTTTCCCAAATGTTCACAGGGCTTCACTTATGTTACAAAAATATTTTCATTTTTCAAAGCATATATTTATTTTTGATTTTGCAGCTGAAGAATACGAGTATGACTACCAGGATGAACTGGCTCTTGACACTGAGGTAGAGGAGACCCTGAGGCAACAGGGGGAGGCTATGGTCAGCTCTATAAAGGAATGGATTGAGACGGGTAATTTTTTAATTTTATTATGGTAACTGTTTGTAGATCGAATTCTGTAGTAACCATTTATGTTTCTTATTCTCTGTAGTTTCTCATTTGTTTATCCTTTCCTGTTCCATGACCATTATTTACCACATGGATTTTCTGCTTTTCTGTTCCATATTTCAAAAGGGTGATATCTGCTTGTTTTGCTAGGAGATATCTTTTTTAACATGCTGAGGAATGGTTTTTGTTCTCTTCATGTAGAATACACTAATGTGATAAGAAACTGAAGACTAGAGGGCCTTATTTGTTGTCATTTTGCCTTTAATACGTAAAGCTGGTTTTGAGATTCTGGTTTTATTACAATATATGTAATACTTAAATTACTTGCTATTCTGTTTTGTCAGTAGTTTTCACTTTCAAGAATTTTATTCATCATAACTTCTTTTGAGTGAGTGCCGTAGGAGTTTTGATATGATACATGAAATCTTGGTACTAGATGATCTGTTTGGAAGTATGAGTGATTTGGCAATTGAAGGTATAATTAGGGGGCATGTGGTCCCTGGCATAAATGAAAGTAGAGGAAAAGCTAGGGGAGTTGTGTGTTGAAAGTAGTTGTGATTGGGAAGATATGATTTAGAAAAGGTGTATACCTAAGTATATGCAGATGTGTGGAGTTGTGGGTCAACAGGCATTATTGGAATATGTGACAATTGACAGACATACAAAGGCAAGGTTGTCAGATGTGCTGAGAGGGATGGCAGGTGGAATATCTGATCATTTCTTGTTGGAGATTTGTTTATAAGTTTGTGGTAGATATTGGAGGAGATGAAATGACAGACATATAAAAGGAGGTGAAAGTTGTAGATACGTGATTTAAGACAGACAGAGATGCATTTATGTAACATGTACCATCTGTATTAGTATGTCCTGTATAGATATATCTGGCCTCCCATTTTCTGTAGTACATCACGCTATATGTGTAAACATTAGTGTAGCCCAGGGCGCCAAGGCGTATGGAAGCACTAGCCCAACAGTTTCTGTATATATCAATATAGTCTTCTCTGTAAGGAACCCCTTTCATTAGAACCTACGAGTTGATTGCTCAACACAGTGAGTAAACCAAATGGCGCAGTGAGTACTTTTTAAGGCCATAAATCAGAGTAAGGGCTAGATTTCATCTCGAACGCATCCTCTCCTAGCTCAGTGCCATAGCAACACCATAACGCCAGCCCAGTGCAGTTATCAGTGTATATCGTGGCCTTTTAGTGTCAGTGCTCAGTGACGTGTTACGGTGAATGTGCTCAGTGCAGTGAAAGGTGTGTAACAGTACTTGTGGGGCATTTCATGGCGTCAAAACAGCATCGCACGCAAGGTCAAGGATGCAGTACTGGGTAGCGGCTGCCATTTCGTGATGTTGGATTACATTACGCGTCCAGACCAGCCAGCCTCCCCCACACACAACCGAGAGCTCTGTGATGATTGCCTGCGACCTGTACTAAACGCTGACCTGATACTCCAAAATTTTCTCACATTTCTCGCTCTACCAATTGTTCTAGTGCATAGTTGAGAACAATGGCGTCTTCACCAGTTTGTTCCGAGTCCGGAGACACCCCACATCACTCTGACATGGACGAGGAAACACATGGACCACCTCCGGACCAGCGATTGGGCCACGATGAACCACTAGTATGGACTGACAGTCCCATATACCACACGCACACTGCTCAACCACCAACGCTCACGCCTCACTAAAGGACATCGACCCAAGACTAGCAAGTTTCCTGCCAAGGAAGGTGAATGCCGCTCCTGTCACAAGATAGGGCATTTTGCTAAAAAGTGCCAGTCAACGATGTCGATTAAGAGTAAAGATCACCCTCATGTAGGAGGAACAGCAACTGTCATTGCGTGTCAGCAGACAACAACACTCCAAAGTCCGTTCGTGTCCAACTGGTATACAGCCAGACCATATCACAACTTCAGATGTTGCTGGACACAGGCACAGATGTCACAATCATAGGTCAGGAATACTTGGACTCGCTTGGAATTCCACGCAGCAATCTACAGCCCCTAGAATCCACCACTACCCTAACAGCTGATGGATCTGAGATGGCTCATGCCCTGGGATTCTTTCAAGCAACATTACAACTGGGAAAGAGGACTTGTACGGCCAAGATATAGGTCTATGATGGTGTCACGACTCTTCTCCTCTCCTACGGACACTGCCAGAGTTAGCCATCATTTCTCTCCAGTTCCCAAAGCCGATCTTGGAGGTCAAGCATGCAAACAGGTGTGACGTGCTAAGCCTACCTGACCTGCCAACCCCGTTTAATGCAGTGCAAGAGAGTATTTTCTACAGGAATACAAGGACGTGCTACTCACTAAGCATGACCTCAAAGTGGCCTTGTTAAAACTGATGATGGGTAAACCCATGAGGATTCACCTGAAGGAGAGAGCAGTAACGTTCGCCATCCACACTCCGAGACAGATCCCCTTCACATCCCAGGAACAGGTGAAGGAGGAACTTGAGTCAATGGTACGTCAAGGTATCATTGCACTGGTAGGAGATGAACCCTCTGAATGGTGCCACCCACTAGTTACAGTAGCGAAGGACAAAGGCGTCAGGATCACCATCGACCTATCCCATCTCAAAAGCCAGGTATCCCACCTGACACTGTTCGACGCAGTCTGCCGTGTCACTCCATCATCACGGTACTTCATGACAGCGGACGCCCAGTGCGGATATTGGCAACTTGAACTCACCAAGGAGGACCAGTACCTCACCACTTTTATCATGCCGTACAGACGCTTTAAGCATTGCAAGGTCCCTTTGGCTTCTCAGCTATTGGAGATGCTTACTGTCGCCGAGGAGACATAGCCCTCCAGGGAATGCCGAGATGTGTCATGGTAATGGACGACATCCTCCTCTACGACGACGACTTCAAGACACACATTCGACAAGTCGACCAGATGCTCACTAGGTGTCGCAAGAACAGGATCACTCAGCCGAGACAAGTTTGTGATCGCCGCCCCTAGTGTGAGCTTCTGTGGTTACAGCATCTCAGACAAAGGAATAGAAGCGAACCAGGACAAAGTCAGTGCCATCCGTGATTTTCTGACGCTTGCAAACCTGACTGACCTGCGTTCCTTCATGGGCCTGGTGAACCATCTGTCAGAGTTCACCCCGAGCATTGCCGCTGCCGCCCAAACTCTCCTCCCCTTGCTGAGCCTGAAACGAGTATTTACTTGGACAACCAACCACGAGAAGGCTTTCTGACGCGTCAGAGAAGCTCTGCTGCAACCACCCATGTTGGCACACTTCGACCAGGCACTTTTGATTGTGCTGCAAATGGACGCGTCTTGATTCTATGGCATCAGCTACGCTTTACTCCAGGAACACCAGGACCAGCTATACCTCTTTATTTGTGGCTCTCGCTTCCTTACTGACGCCGAGACAAGATATGCCACCATTGAACTGGAGTTGCTCGCCGCCGTCTGGGCCATGTCCAAGTGCAAACCCTACCTGATTGGGGCCGTGGATTTCACCCTGATGACTGACCACAGACCTCTGATACCGATCCTCAACAAGTACACGTTGGATGCAGTTGAAAATTCCTGCCTCCAACGACTAAAGGGTCTCATTTCGCCCTGCCAATTTACGGCCGTGTGGCGTGTGGGAAAACAGCTCTGCATCCCGGATGCCCTGTCCAGAGCCCCAGTTAGCCACCCCACGCCAGAGGATGAGAAGTTATGCAACAACATCGCTACACACCAGAGGAGTATAGTGACCTGCAACGCCATTGACACTGTCACCGAACCCAAGAATCAAAACGCTGACAGAACCCTACAAAAACTTCATGAAATAGCAAGTGAGGACCCTGCGTATACCCGCCTCAAGGATTGCATGACCACAGGGTTCCCCTCCAATCAGTACAATCTCCACAACTTGCTACTCCTCTATTGGAAGCTACGAGACAGCCTATCTGCCAACGGGGAACTAGTTGTGTATGGCCAACATATAGTCATACCTACTGCCTTCTGCCACCGAATGCTTGCTCGCCTCCATGACAGCTACCGTGGGATGGAAGCGATAAAACGTCGGGCACGGCAGACAGTATTCTGGTCTGGGATCAATGCTTACATCACCAGTACAGTCTAAGCCTGTCAGCCATGTCAGGTCATGCAACCCAACCAACAACAGGAACCCATGCAGAGCGATGACCACCCTACAAGACCCTTCGAGTCCGTATCACCCGACTTCTTCACAGTCTCAGGGAAGTCTTTCCTAGTGATAGTGGACCGACTCTCTGGCTGGCCTGTTGTCATCCCCTGTGGTGCCTCATCTACAGTGTCACGCACCACACGCAAGTTCTGCTGCTGCTTTCGGGAAGTTGGTGTTCCATGCCGAGGCAGCTGTCAAGTTGGTCAAGTACCTCATCTTGAAGATGATGCCCTCTGGCAATATCGACAATGAAGATTTTGACAGAGGACTTCTCGAGCTCTGCAACACTCCTAATGACACAGGAAGATCATCAGCGCAAATACTATATGGTTACCCACTCCGCTCCTGCATTCCTGCCCACCCTGAGTCCTTCTTGCAGGAATGGCAAGAGAAGTCTGAGAATTGTGACCACCAAACTGCTGCCCATGCCGAACAGGTTAGATGTCGGTATGACAAGCATGCCCGCACCCTGCCCAAGTTAAGTGTAGGGCAGACAGTACGATTCCAGGACCCAACTTCCCTCTGGTGGGACAAGATTGGGACCATCATGGGCTGGGGCAGAAAAAGGGATTATTAGGTATGATTACCTAGTGGAAGAGTCTGGTGGTATTATCGACATTTCTTCTAACCAGTGCCTTCCCCTAGTGATGACCCCCTCCCCCACATCCCTGTGGCCCCTTGCTCGGACAAGAAGTGAAAGTTCTTTGTCAGTGACCCCCAGTGTCCCCATGCCGATCAAAGAGACTGCAGAAACACAGTCCGCTCGAGACAGAGCTACAAAGCATGCGGGGGGGAGGGAGGTGTAGATGCATGATATAAGACAGACAGAGGCGCATTTATGTAACATGTACCATCTGTATTAGTATGTCCTGTATAGATATATCTGGCCTCCCATTTTCTATAGTAAATCATGCTATATATGTAAACATTAGTGTAGCCCAGGGCGCCAAGGCGTATGGAAGCACTAGCTCATCAGTCTCTGTATATATCAGTATAGTCTTCTCTGTAAGGAACCCCTTTCGTTAGAACCTGAGTTGATCACTCAACACAGTGAGTAAACCACACCAGGAATAATCAACAAACTTATACCTCTGTAGTTTGAACACTCACCTTTATCCCCTTTGCCTTTGTACAGTGGCATTATACATGCATTCCACCAATCCTCAGGCACTTCACCACGACCCATACATACACTGAATATCCTTACCAACCAATCAACAACACAGTCACCCCCTTTCTTAATAAATTCAACTGCAATACCACCACTCCTGCCGCTGTGCCGCATTTCATCTTCCGCAAGGTTTCACCACCTCTTCTTTCTTCACCACATCACTCTCCATAACTCTCTCACTTCTCATATCACCCAGACCAAAATATCCTACATCTGCCACTGTATCATCAAACATATTTAACAATCCTTCAAAATACTCACTCCATCTCCTTCTCACTCCATCACCACCTGTTATCACTTCCCCTCTGCACCCTTCACTGATGTTCCCATTTGTTATCTTGTCTTTTGCATAATATTTACCTCCCATCCTTTTTTATTCTCCCTAAAATGTAATGATACTCTCTCACCCCAACTCTCATGTACCCTCTTTTTCAACCCTTGCACCTTCATCTTGACCTCCTGCTGCTTTCTACTATACATCTCCCAATCACTTGCACTCTTTCCTTGTATCACCCAAATGACTCCCTCTTCTCTTTCACTATCAACCTTACTTCATCCCACCACTCGCTACACTTTCTAATATGCCCACTTCTCACCTTTCGTATACCACATACATCTCTTGCACATGCCATCACTCCTTCCCTAAATACCTGCCATTCCTCACCTACTCCCCTCACTTCATTTGTTCTCACCTTTTGCCATTCTTTATTCAATTTTCCCTGATATTTCTTGACACAAGTCTCCTTTCTAAGCTCACTTACTCTTACTTACCATTCTCTTCTCCCCGATATGGTCTACTTTTTATGAAAACCATTACAAATCTTCACCTTTGCCTCCACAATATAGGGATCAGATATCCCACCAGCTGCCCCTTTCAGCACATTTACATTCAAAAGTCTCTCTTTTACATGCCTATGAATTAATACAATCTAATAATGCTCACAGACCATCTCTCCTATTCACAAAAATATAATTGGGTATATCTCTCTTTTTAAAGCAGGTATTTTCAATCACCTGTCTTTTTTCATCACACAACTCCACAAGCTCTTTACCATTTCCATTCATAACACTGAATACCCTCAACTTATATCATTATAGTAAACATTTTATTTAACAGACCCCAATATAACGGATTTCGGATGTAATTGATAAATAAAAATACAGTACATTATTAAAGATTTAAGAAGTTCAAAAGAATAAAAACATCTATGTGTTTCACAGAGACAATCCCCCTCATCAGGTGCAAAAAATTTTATCTTTAGCCCATGCTTCACAACCATATAATATTGTTGGAACAACTGGTCTTTCAAACATACCCATTTTAACTTTCCAGGATAATGTTCTATCTTTCCACAGTTTCATCTACCCCAGAACCTTCACCTCCTCCCCCATCCTATGACTCACTTCTACTTCCATGGTTCCTTCTACTGCCAAGTCTACTCACAGATATCGAAAACACTTCACTTCCTCAAATTTTTCTCAGTTCAAGCATATATCTCAACTAACTTGTCCCTGAACACTGCTGAACCTAATAACCTTGCTTTTATTCACATTTACTTTCTCCTTT
>JAYMFT010232361.1:0-11172 GCA_038088735.1 Panulirus argus
ATATATATATATATATATATATATATATATATATATATATATATATATATATATATATGTTTATTTATTCTTTTAGTAAATCACATACACAAGTGAAGCACTGTTATGAGCAAACTCGCTGGCAAAAATAGATACAGAAGCTCGAAGCTTTCGATTGTATTTCAAGCCATTTTCAAGGATATAGAGTCAATATGAACAAGAGAATATATACAAACCAGATTTCACCACAGCTGAGGAAACAAAGAACAGTTGATCTGAGAAACGTGGAAAGGTTAACCAGAATGATAAAGTGACCCGTCGCTACAACTGCCAAAGAACGTCAGGTGAGCTAGTGCTTTCTTGATTTTGCCACATTTCAACAGAAAACTCATTAAGATATTATCTAATTCATACATATCTTCTTTCACTTTGATGGTATAGTTAACTTTGGTTAGAAAGGATTTAACAATAAGCCTCTCTATAAGTTACACACAGGGTCAAACAGTATTTGACTCCTCAGTTGTGGTGAATTCTGGTTTTGTATATATCCTTTGTTAATGTTGACTGTAACCTAGAGAACATCGAGTGGATAGCTGACTTGCCCTCCTCGCGGTGTTCCCAGATTCAAATTCTGGGCTTCCATTGGTAGATGATTTCCATACAGTATGTGTGATATATTTTTTTAGTCGTGTATGTATAGATCTGCACTAAGTAAAGTAATGAAGCGCTTTAAAGCAACTTAGTTGATCGCTGGGGTAAATATTCAGGTTCTCAGTATTCCATAGGTCTAATTATTTCCTCCTTTAGTATTTTACTTTTTTCATTCCATGTATTATGTTTAGCTTCTCCAGAATAAGCAAGACCCACACGTATGTTTTTAGTGCCCCTGTAACCTTTAATTAATGCTGTCCATCATTCTTCTTGCCTCTAATTAAAACAATACTTCAGGCGGTACTCTTAATGAAGCACATGACTTTAAGGATCCTACGTAGGAAGAACATCACTACTTATTTCTTGCTTGTTTACTGTGAAATATAACAGTAACATCCAATCACTAGATACGCCCATTCATAATGTTATCAAAACATATTTTAACTAGAAAAAAATTTACTCACACTAACTCTTAAGGAATTTAATTTTATGGTAGTCTACATCAAATGTTCGAAGTAAGGATTTAGGTAGCAAGATCTCTGCTCTCCAAACTCTTGCCGGGAATGAGGAATATTTCATGAAGATAAATAAAACAAGAATAAGTTTGGAGAGAGGCAGATGAGCGTCGGTATCGGCTATAATACCAAAGTTCCACCCGTAAGAGGAGGGCTGTCAAGTGTTACACGATGGGGTCCAATGTTTTATTATATTCCTAACTCCTTCATTTTGTATTACTGTATTCGAAAAAGCAGATAGTTTGTTTATGTGGTCACGCAATCCCCTGAGAAGAACTGAGTTAAGTTGTGTTGCAATTCAATGCGGAGAGGCACAGACAAACACAACAACACCCCCGTGTCCCCAGCTGGTCATTCCTGCTGACCTGCAGGTGTCTACTCTCTTAAACTGGCAAATATGTACATTTTCCACCCCCCTGTCTGTACATTTCTTCGTATCCGTTGTGTGTAGTGTACATTGTGTAAGTACTGAAGGTGTTTGATACACAAGTGGGTTACATATAGTATTCCATGCTGTTTGTGTTATTTGGGGATCTACTAGATTATGGGATGTAAGATGAATAACTGATAACAATTTGACACGTGTATAAGTTTGTACAAGTAAACATCTGTATTTCTGTTTTCACTGACGATGTCCGGCAAACGACCATTAAGCAAATTTATGTTCTGTATAATGAAAGTTTCTCTTGATACAATACTGGTGAAACTGGAACAAAATTATAGAAGTCCACTCCGTTTCTACGACATTTCTTCTCAGTACATTACTTTAACTTGCTTGGAGATAATAAGTTTGAAATATATTTTAATAGTCTCCTAAGAGATCACAAACAATATACTCTGGATAAATACAGAGCGTCCGTGAAGAAGATAACTTAAACGACATCCGGTGAATGTTATTCTATGATCATTACTACTGGACTGACCTTTTTCAGGATAATGGCAAGCTGTAGTCATCTTACCACGAACCCTTTTTGAATTGAATGTGTGAAGAGGATCCTTGCGACTTATCCTTTGAAGAGGTCTTGAATGTTCTATATTGACGATAGCATTTCTGCTGCTTAACTCTGACAGAACGATGCTCTTCTTAATCTGAAAAGTGAGCCTTACAAGATCCTAAGAGGCCAAATCTTTGTATTAATCTTTAGACAGAACACTCTACAGAAATAATCATACAAAAAGAAAAGGAGGTAAAGAGTCTCTATAAACATATTCTATAAATGTTTTGTTGGTTGCTGACAGTATTTCTAATGCTAGATATTCCAAAACTAAATATCCTTGCCATGAAAAAGTATTGAAATTCACTTAGTAATGTTTTACTCGTCAGTTAGAACTTTAGTGTTAAGTTCTTAAAAGCGAAGTATACAGTGAATCTTTTGCTAAGGAACTGAACCTTCGGTAATAATGGTAGTGGCCATAAATGTCTTAAACTTCATCGACAGATTAAAGGCGCTTCCTCTTTGTACTTCCCATTCCTCCTCTCTCTCTCTCTCTCTCTCTCTCTCTCTCTCTCTCTCTCTCTCTCTCTACCCCACGTTTCCCCCACGGAGCAATCACTGGCGGGAGAGGTATTCTGTGCGGCTGGGTGCTCCGCTGGCCGGGGATGTGGGGCCGTAGCTCATTATACCCGCTGAGGAAGGTGGGTGGCCAGACAGCACACCCTACCTCAGCCGCTGGGGGATGAGGCCCATAACTCTCACCCTGCCGTGCTAGCCTTACTCATGACTTCTCATTAGTTTCGAGTTATCGCATGGGCTCAACTCAGGAGGACCTGGACAGGTGGAAAAGATGGAGGTGGCGTTGTGTGTTGGTGTGGTAGATAGTAAAGATGTGGGCTTGTGTTAGTGAGTTTAGCGGCTGCATGATTAGCATGAGATGGTGAGATTGTCGATGGAAGAATTGAGTTTTGTTTGATGAGGCCCGATGGAGATATTGGGCCCTGTTTGGTAAGAGAGAAAGTGGAGATTTTCTCTTCTGTTTGAGTTCTGTTTGGAAGATGGCTGGCGAAGATGATGAGTTTCGTTTTTAAAGTCCCTGGTGTCTGTATTAGGCTCTGTATGGTGAGGTCGTTGGTGGAGGAGTTGGGTCATGTTTTGTGAGGTGGCTGTTGAAGGATTTCGATTTATAGGATGAAGAATAAGAGTCAGTTGATTAGGGTGAAGTAAGTAAGGAGACTGTTTCACTGCTGCTGTGAGGAATCAGGCGAAGGCTGTGTTAATTGGTGTAGAGTGACCGGTAGTGCTGTGTTGTGGTACTGCAAGGAGGGAGTGTAAAAATGCCTGGGTTTCTATGTCATTTTGTCTGGTGTCTTCAGCCAGGTTATGTAAAGAGTTGTTTGATACCATACGCCAGTGTTGCGCTTTCTGCAAGAAAATGCCTCATTCCATCTGACCAGCTATTCTATCAGATGCTTATATCTATACCAACTACGTATAATCTGAGGCACATTAAAAAACTGTGATATCTAGAAGTGATTCGAAAGCATCATTACTCCAACATTGATGAAGCGGAAACTCAATATATCGGTTTAGCTTCTTCAGAAAAACACTAAATATCGCTATGATGTGATGTATGCTATATCACATATGTTAATGTCAATAAGCTCAGTAACGATATATGAAGTTTGTATAATAGCCAATAATATTCAATTTTGAAAGCAGATTCATATCATAGCCAGGCGGTGAACCTTATATTCTATTAGTGAATAAAACTTGTTTGCATAATCCGACTGGACCGAGTTTCAAATGTATCTAAAAGCTTTTTTACCAGTGGCTGATGAATTGGCATTACCATAATAATATCATATGCAAAAGAGGCATGTCAGAACAAGGCGAATGTGCCGGCGTTAACAGAGCCTATAATACACTCTAGCCTCAGGGGGGATAAAGGAAATTTAATGCATTGTGAATATGTGAACAACGTGAGATACGTTCAGCCCGGATGATCAAGTCTGGGTGTGTGCAGCTAGCGTCACTGAACCGCTCCTGTGCCTGTGGTCCTTACGAGGCCTCGATGCGTTGTGTCAGGAATTCCTGCCAACACTTTGGTAAATCAAAAGACAAGGAAAACAAAGAATATTATGTCAGTGACAGTCGCTAGTGGCACACCAGAGCAGGCAGAGATCTGTCTAAGTGTCTCTGTGACTTCTTGATATACTTATCAAAAATTAAAACTCCTTTGCCAAAATATATGTAAATACATACCAAATAACTACCTGAAAATTGAAAATAAATTTTGCTGTGGTCAGAAATTAAACGTAAACTCCGTACTATAAAGACTGCATGGGGAAAACATTGCAACAACAGTGGCCAAATAGCGAGGGAGACAACGTAGGGATATTCGTCAACGTCACGTAACTGGACACGGAAATTGCTATTGCTCCGTGATAGCGAAGTCTGATTACTAATGCAGATACTGCTGGTGTCAAAATAGGATTCTGAACACAAGCAGGAAAATCCAAACATCATTTTGAGTTACTGTATCTAATGTGCTCAAGAAGAAAATGGAGAGCAAAAGGGTATTACGGAAATTCACCAGAATGATACAACACATCAGTATGAGTATTTGTATGTATTTTTGCTGCTGTCTCTGAGTAAATGAAAGTAAAAGAGACAAATATGTCTATGTATTTTTATAATATTTTAGGTACAGTCTTATGCTTTTAGTAATGATGAGTTGGCTATGAAATCTTGTAGTGGGAGGATGAATGTTTCGCAGTTAAGAACCTTTTGTTGCAATGTTTGGGGTTCCTCTGCTTGAAAAGTATGGTTTTCTTTTACCTTTGTGCCAGGGAGCTTTTTCGATTGTCTCCTGTGCTCATGTTTACTCACTAACATGGATACCTAAACTTGATTCTATATATAATTTGCAGATAGACTTATCCCCATTGTAGATTATATATTTTTTAATTACTGCTTTTTGTTTTCTTTTCATCCTTCCAGTTTTTTCTTTGTCTTGACATATATTATCTCTTATCTAATAAATGTGCAACACAAATGTTGGTATATCCATAACAGTTGAATAATCTAAGACTTACCTTTTACTAAATTCAAATTAAACCATAGTACATCCATTGCTCTCACACTAAAACACGCTCTGCTCTCATCCTAGAAGATATGCAATAAATTTCTGTTCTCGTTTCTTTATCAAAACCCTTTTCTGGAAATACCGAATCTCACAACTCAGAGCTTTGTCGTATAGACTTACAGCACAAAGTAAAACGGTAGGGGCTCAGTGTATTACTTGGAGGATTACTGTCTTGAAGAAGGTGACTTTGACAAATAATTTTTACAATAAATCATCAGTTGCAAAATGCACAAAATTTTAGTACAAGGAATAATTGTTGGGGAGAGTATCCGTTGGGGTAGCTGCATTGTTATATTAAATGGATCTGTGGCATTTACCACATCATAATCGAAAACCTGGATGAAACCTTAGCTATTAAAAAAGAAAAAAAAGATCACCAGTCTGCAGAGAAACCTTTGTGTCATTACTTCGTTGATACAATACTAACGTATTATAACTTCGTTAAGAAGAAGGCTAACGGTCCCATTTCGTTTGAATAAGCTAACTTGTCAGTAAGACAAAGCTAATACGTTAAGACTTCCCTCAGTGTTTCATTAATACGAGGCAAACTTATCCCCACTTCGTTATGACTAACATAATAACAATTAATTTAAAGAAAGTTAACACGTTGTAGCCACATTAAGAAAATATCAGCATGTCTCCAGTTATCAAAACAACGTGAATATAACCATTTCATTAAGACTGACATATCACCACTTGACAAAGGAAAGGCTTACAAATCTTCAACTGACGTCGCCACTCCACTACTAAGATAAGGCAAAAAAATGTGATCACTTGAAGTCAAGGGTTTAAGACTACCACTCATTTATACAAAAGATAAAATGTCAACACCGCTCAGAGAAAACGTTGATATTTCTCACTTCACTGGGACAAATTTTCTATCCAAACTTTCTCACCCTCCTATGAAACGCTAAGCTTTATATAAAAGTCAAGACGAAGCCCCAAACGACACTACTTTGTCGCTTTTTTCACGTTCTTCTCAGGAGTTTCGGGGTAATTTTCCAGCACTTTCAGGTCTATTCTGGCATTTTTTCACGTCGTAAAACCAGTGAGCCCTGAGAGCAATTCGTCAAGACGAAAATGGCCCAAAGAATTGGAGCTTGGCAAAGTTCCCTCGTGTTTTTCCTCAACAAATGTAACTTTTTAGGTAACACTGTGTTTCCTTAAATCATTGGGTCCCGCCTTCCTGGTCAGCGATCACCCCCAGAAATGGTAGAAAATATAGACGAAATGCATTCATAAGAATTTTGTATTGATGGAATTGTAAAGATTTCTTGCGTTGTGATACATTAGCTTTATCTGTTTTATTTCAAAATCTCAAATAATTCTTACTGATATTTCTAATTTGTAAGATTTCTGAGACAGACATATTTAAGTTTGATAATAGTCATGATTATTTCTATGGCCAGATAATGTGAGTAACGAATGGGATCAAGAGCTTTCCTTTCCCTGGAGATTCTTGCCCATGTGTTTTTCATTTCCTAAAATGTCGCAAGTTCTCTATTCTGTATGATTATTTGGACGGACTATTCTGTGTACATTAATGCATTTCTGTTTTCCTGCTGAAGAAAACAAAAACTTTGTTAAGTTATTTGTCCACTTGTACTGCTGAGAAGTTCAAAATATTCACATGATGACTCTGACGCATTCACGGGCCGTCCAGGGTCGAGTGCGTAGGTTCGAATCTTGGTTGCAGCAGTCGGTTCACAGGCAACCCACATGTTCATCCTCCACTATGGGTGGGTCGATAGATAGAAAACAGAGAAGCAGGCAGATATAAATGGAAAGGAGCAATAAACAAGAACAATAAGAAGAAAAGGCCAGCTATAAACAAGTAGGAGTTCTCCAACAAAACACACCATACTGTACCCAAGGGAAGTCTGATTCATACGTTTATCACGTTTACATTGGTGGAATGATTCACCACACATCTCTAGACTGGAGCGCTGGGAGTAATCAAGTGCACTTTCATTACAATGGCCATCACGTCTTCAAGTCTACTGGGAACTCACTCAGCCATAACAGACTTTCCTCTTAGCTTTTACTTAACGATTACTTGGAGGTTTTGTATTTTTGTATTTGCTTCCCTGACAAGTGAACGAATATGCTACTAAATGTTCCAAGAAAATCAGTTCTTACTCTCATCAATGTCTTTTTATTCGTTCTTTTAATTGTTTGTTAAAGACAGGGAGGAAAAGCAAGAGAAGGAAAGATAGGGAGAGCGAAGTAGTTTCAGAATGACTGTATGACAAAGTAAAATGAACATCAGTCTAAGATTGCAGCAGGGAATGAATACACCGTCGTTTGATCAGGTTTCAATTATCATACAGTTGTGAAATGCAGCAGCAGTAGCAGCTGGTGATCTTCATTCTAAATAAAGTCTAAAGAATTATTTCCTATTATTCTGGTAGAAGCAATAGAGTTTTCTTCTGTTAAAAATTCCCTATGAGTACATTGGTCAAGCTAGGTTTGGAAGCCGCTGAATAAGGCAGGAGTAAGGAGACAGAACGTAGAAATATCTGTTGTAGGTATTCTTCTCCAACAAGTTGATCTTTACACTAATGTGATGTTATCAACCTTATCTTTTTACTCCAAGATGCTATTTTGGGCTAGTATGACCCTCAGGAAGGAATAATTTGCATCTCGTCTATGTTACAGAGATAATGGAAGACCAGAGGCTCCGAATCTTGTCTGGAAAGTTCCCTTAATCAACGAAGGCCTCCAGGCCAGCAAGAGGTGTAGGTTTGTCCGTAAACCCTAAACCTGGAAACGTACAGCGTCTGGCCAGGGACTCGGAGGTTACCTCCCCAGGAGGGACTTTGCCGTACATTATCTCTTCAGAGCGTGCAGGAGACTCGTCTCTCTGCTGAGGTGGTCTATCTAGGATAATGACACTAGTAAGAGGACGTTCCTGTGTCAGACGATACCTGCCGGACGGTGATCATGTTCACGTTTCTCCTCTACTGCTCTGAGAGCTATCAGGAGAGGCTCCTTCCATGGAGGAGCAGGTAAGTTAGGGGGGTTGTAGCTAATAACAATAAAGAACAGCCAGGGCGCGGGTGTACCAGTAATGATACAAATTATATCCAAAATAGCGGTAGTCCAGGAGGGTACCATACAGAGTCTCGTCCATAAGCTGTATCCTGTCATAACTCTTTTTTTTATCTCATGTTCTCTTCCCTTCTTATTTCCGCATTCTGTTTTCTATCCCACCCTCAGTTTCCTTCCTCATTTCCCATTCAGCTCCTTACTAATTATTCCCGCTTCCCTGCTTTCTATCTGTCCAAAAGACCTTGACGGGAACTCTATCCTAAATGAATTCATTAAGATCCTGTGTAGGCTTCACGAAATTATTCATATGTATGCAAATCTGAAATGGGAAACTCAACAAACCTTATTCCTTATAGTAATATATTTCTTTTTTTTTCTAGAATAACATTAAAGACTATGATAACTATAGGCATTAAGGGTCATTCCCAGTCATGGAACCTGAGGGGCCGCGGGTGTTACATGGTGCCATATTCACGCATGAACATCGTTGCAAGTAGACTTTGTGGCCACACTCAGGGCACTTCACCGGCCGCTGCCTGAGTATCCTCTCCACTAATGAGCAATTAGTCAACTTTCAAACTGTTCTTGAACATCCTCAGCTCCTGGTAACTTCCACAGTTTCGTAGTTCGCTTTCTTAACATTTCCAAACTTGCATATTCCCTAAGGCCTGTGATCGGCCAAGTTTGTAGCTTATTCTACCAAAACTTGAGTTCTAGCTTCCGCTAGTGATCATGGGTTGTCTTACCTTTGTTCCAGAGGCAACTTTAAACCGAACCTGGTGCACCCCTCCGTGCTCAGGGCTCAAGTGTAGACCTGCATTGTTTGTCAACGACTTTCAAGTCACCCCGTCCAGGGATGCCTTGTCATCAGACCCAGACGACACCAGGGATCTCCGACAGTGTCCTCAGCTGTAAAAGCTTCCAGACTCAGTATATTTATTTATCTATTTATAATCATCCTCGGACTAATTTCTGTTAAGGAGTCCTGGTGCTACCAAGGAACTTTCTAAAGGCTCATGCAATCCAATGCAGCATTACTTCCAACCGCAAGGAAACGTAGATTCCTGCCGAGTGAGAATTTCTCTAACGAGATTGTACTCCCAACGATACAGTCTCGCCAAAGGTGATTTTTCACTCGCGGTGTAACCTCGAGCAGTCAGCGTCTGGTAACATGCAACATACAGCGAATATATGTAACTAGATGGGACATCCGTCCTGTGTGGATCTTTATATGAAAGCCGCTCAGGTAACCTTACTAGTCAACATTCCAACCCGCCAGAGTAGCCAACTCATACAACCACCGGTCGATAATCACACAACACCAGGAAACGTCCTCGACTGCGGACTGTCTTTTATGAAACACTGATGTATCGATACTGCTTATTGTCTCCCAGTAAAGCAAAGTATAACCCATTTCTTTGATAGAAGGAAAGGTATCGACTATCGGAAATCATTACTGGTGCTGGTGTCTTGTCCGAATATTCATTAATCACATGTATTTTTATCACATTATCAGACGAATGTCATTCAAATACTCATATTGGTCAATGCGAAATATGGAAAAATTGATCCGAGAAACTGATTGTTGAGCATTATGGTTGCGTACCTGACCACCTGGGAGGTACACTAGTGATCCTGTTGTCCAGGGGAAGTCAGCCGCAGGGGCTTCAGCTTCCTCTAGTAAACAAGCGGACTGTGAGCGCTTGACTGGTTTTATCTGTTCAAGTTTTTCAGCAGTTGTTACAATTCTTCAGGTTCGTCGTAATCTCTCCGTGTGTATGTAGATTTATTTACAACAACTGCTTTTTGATTCTCTTAAAGAGTATTCACAAGCATGCCATTCATGTTAGCTAGATATATCGTTCTGCATTCTTTTCTTAGATGTACCCACAGAATACGAGCCTCGCTTTTTATGGTAACTTTAACGAGATTAAACAACATTTTGTGGTGCGTTCTCCAACACACAAAGGTTTATATATTTCGAGAAACTAGAATCATTCATACGTGTAAAATCAAACCTTAGCTACTTTCCACGTACAATCAAACAAGCTAAAACACAGACACGGTCCAATTGGTTGTGCAATTCAGTATTGTCTGCATTGTCACACAGTCGCTTTCTGTTATAGATGCTCAGATATACTGGTATAACCTTTGTAGTATTGTCTATCTTTAAGGCCAAAGGTGCAACGTGCGGTCGGTGAGGGAGTCTGTCTTCCTGGTTTGTAAATTTAGGTTAGGATTTGTTCTTGTGTTCGAGATCAGAGTGTTCGGTACACTGAACTTGTAGGTTTTTATAAACTAGGGGAACACTGTCAAGTGTGCTCAATATCTGTTTCCGCTTTCATCCCACAACCCGTATATCAAGTGACTTTTATTCTCATTCAATCATTCACTTTCTCAAGTCGTCCTTAATTCAAATGTATGTGACCGTAACTTCATGAATAACAACAACATGCACAATGACCACAAAGCTTCACATTTCGCAGAGAGACGTCGTCTGGTAAGACATGTCTCTCTCCACTCTCTTGCTCTCACACGTGGAGCACTTCTGCCGATCATCCGCCGTAACGTATGAAATACTGTGAGCTGCCTCTCTCGCCTCCTACGCTACCGTATGAAATATGGATTCCCTCCCATAACCTCCAGCTTAACTCTCCCTCCCTCGCTTTCTCTCTTCTCTCTCCTCGCTTCTTCTTCTTCTTCTTCTTCTTCTTCTTCTTTCTTCTTCTTCTTTTTCATCATCATCTTCTTCTTCTTCTTCTTCTTCTTCTTCTTCTTCTTCTTTTTTTTCTTTCTTCTCTTTTTTCTTCTTCTTTTTCTTCTTCTTCTTCTTCTTCTTCTTCTTCTTCTTCTTCTTCTTCTTCTTCTTCTTCTTCCTCTTCTTCTTCTTCTT
>JAYMFT010232372.1:0-11172 GCA_038088735.1 Panulirus argus
TATATAATATATATATATATATATATATATATATATATATATATATATATATATATATATATATGGTTCCTGATGAAACATATGTATAAGTGATCTTCAAAAAAGGAGTGATATTTGTTAAGGGCAACATATAATTTCACTTATGTTACAGAACTTTCTAGTAAAGTTTGCTTCATATCGGTATGGATTTCTTTTCTTAAGAAATTTATTAATTTCATTTATTTATTATCCAAAAGGCAAAGATAAAGTACATCCAGAGTTTCTCTAGAATTGGTTTTATTTTTTTTTAAGAAAAAATATTCTTTTCAGCCCATCAGGACAGCCTAGATGACTCCCTCCCTCGGGAGTGCCGTCCGTCCCGCCTTTGCTAACATTCTGACTCAAAGATCATCACTAAATAATTGTTTTAATCATAAGCTCTTCGGGTGAAAATGGCGCAATATTCGGGGTTATAAATCAGTAATTTACGCGGAAGAGAAGAAGAAAAAAATTGCAACTATTGTGTTATTTTGGCGTCCTTCATTTCCTCGAGACACGGACCACACCCGAAGCCAAATTTCCCGCCACCGTCAGGGAGGGGCAGCTGGGGGGAAAAATAAGGAAATCTATGATGACATTTGTAACATTAAATGACCCCACGGAGGATGATTGTGGCAATTAATATGGCAAAGTCTCGGTAATAAATGGGACAGGTATGTCTGACGGAGCTGTAGGCCTACTGGTGTGAGAAGTAATGAGGGTGTAGATGGGCGGCCATTACAGTCTGCGTGGCTCCCTCAATGTTCCCTTTCTTTTTCCCGGATAACGTCGGGGGAGAGAAGGGGACAGAGGGCGCGGGGGCGGAGGGATTTGTGAGCGGTGGCGGGGTTATCCCATTACTTGGCTCATCCGCCTTCCATCAGCTCGTAATTTTTGTCTCTCTCTCTCTCTCTCTCTCTCTCTCTCTCTCTCTCTCTCTCTCTCTCTCTCTCTTTTCACCTCTGTAATGTTAGTTTTTAGAGTCTTATAGTCCATGAAACTGTATATTATGATTATTTCATTTATCTAATACCATAACTACTGGTTTCATGTTTCGAGTTTGTTTAATAGGCTAAAAGCAGTTATTTCTTTGTGCCAAGTTTTAGTTGCGAATTCGTTTTGAATTCTGGATTTCTTTTTCATGATACTTCCGTGACCAGTAGACGATTTTGTTTCATTTATCATCATTTGATGTAAAGTTAAGCATATTTATGATATGTATGCGGACGTCAAAACTATCGTCAATTATTTTGTCTCCAACACGCTCAGTTGTCTGCCGAGGGAAATTTTGCATCCGTTAAAACTAATGTCGTTTTCTGTTGCCGTTATTACTTCCTGGATTAGATTCATCTGTTTGTTATATTACATGTATATATATTTATGATTACCCCAGGACATCCTTCTAAAAATGGAGTCCTTGTGTTGCTCAGGACATCCTTTTCGGAGACTCAAGCGGCCCAGGGCTACGCTACATCCTGTAGCGGGGAATCGTGTACCCCTTTGGAGTTAAAAGATATCTGATGAGACTGTACTCCCAGTGACACAGCCTTGCAACCTCTTACAGGCTTAGTCCGGTAACACCAGAAATGCAATGTTCTCCTTTCTACCGGCAAGCACTAGAAACATTGCGGTTCCTCCAGTGAAGAACTTGAAGCCATTACTGGACTGATATTTACATACGCTGTTAATCGTCTTTCCCTCTTCTATAGATATTACTTCGCTTTGATCCTCTGTTAGTTGGCTGCTTGCGTGACTCCGCCATTAGACTCTTCAAGCCAATGCGTCACACGATCACTGCTAGGCTTTTGAGTTCTTACTTTTTCATAACTTTCCCAACAACTGCGATCCGCTTTCTTAAAGAAGCACGTTTTCCGTTTTCTTAAAATTTCTCAGATAATTCTTCTCCCTCCTGTATAATTACTTCTTTCCTTTAGTCCTGTTTCATACATCAGTCAAGGCCTAAGCTAGATGAGAAGTGTCAGCAACAGTCTAACAACCTTGGACAGCCTCGAACAACCGGACTAACAAGAAGAGAAGCGATGCAATTTTAGTCAACCAAGTTGTAGGGGGTAGACGAACAACCAAAACCACCGCAAGATTTTCTCGTACCAGTTATGCATAAGATGAACGTAAGGCAAAGTCTTCCAAGTGAAAAGGTCACATCCAACCAACAGGTCTTCACCGTAGCCAACCTGGTCTTCGTCAACCAATCACAAGGATCCCACACGTCAATACCTTTAGTCACCATTTCCCACTAACCACCTGATCCTCATCGTCGACGACGTCTCACCGAACAGGTCACCATCGATCACCAAGGCCTCAGTAACCACAAGATGCTCACTAGCCATCAGCAAGCAACAAGTCCTCACCAACCAAACAGGTCCTCAGAAACCAGCAGGTTCCCCATCAACGTCCATGCCCCCATCAGAAACCAGGTCAGCACCCGTCAGGTGTTCAACGACCGCCACAGGTCTCCTCCAACAACCACCACCAAGTCCCTACAGGTCAACAGGCTCTCATTGACGATCATATCACTATCAACCACCAAGTCGTTCCCAACCACCAGGTCCGTATCACCAGATCCCCTCTCCCCCCATCCATCAAGGCCCAACCAACCACCAGGTCCCCATCCACCTGGCCCCAACCAAACCATCAGCTCAACACCTCCCGCTTGGCCATCTGGCAGCGTCACAATTTGTCAAGGGCAACAAAGCCACTGAAATTACTCGGGCAAATTGCTTTCTCTGGAGTGGCGGGGAAAATTAACGCGGAGGTGCTGGTCGTGCGCTCTGAGCTCCATAGTTGCAGCCACAGTCCCTACCACAGTGAGGTGTTCCTTCCCAACGAGCAAAGAGGCCCCTCTTTCCAGATAATCTTACCAGGAAACCCTACCAGAAGGAAGCTATCCTTTCCAATGAACAGACTAGGAAACCCTGCCAGAGCGATGCGTTGGTCTCCCATAAACTAAGCATGAAGGATATTGGTACCATGTGGTTATATATTAATGTGAATAAGTGATATCATTACGATTCTGTACACACCTACAAATCTTACACACAGGTAAAGATATATTTTGCCATCAATTAACAGACCGAGTCAATGATATCTTCATTCTATTCAAAGTAGATCATTGTTTAACTTTCTTTAAAGAAATATATACCTTGGGGGTTAAGTTCTCTTTCATCTCGACAATAGAAAGTTTCATATGGTTTACTTTTATTCCCATCATGACTGCGGCTAATACCATTCCTCGCATCTCGGGATGATGACACACGTAGCGGTTCAAGACGCAAGACGTCCAGGGGGGTTCGACTCCGATCTGGCGGGTGCGTCGCGCCGAGCCCGTCGCATTGGAGACGACCTCCCTCTCGCCTGGGGGCCACAGCGAACGCAACGCAGATGGGGAGCTCAGCCATTTTTCGTGGGGAAGGAGGGGAGAGAGAGGGGTGTGTGTGTGTGTGTGTGTGGGAGAGAGAGAGGGGCTGGACCCGCCACGCCCTCAACAAACACCGCGTCAGCAACCTGCACAACGAAACAATAACCCCGGCGCTAATGGCGGCGCTTCTGATTTATGACGAGGGCGGGTAAGGAAGGGGCGAGGCACACGGAGGCGTAGGGGCAAGTGCTCTGGGATCCTGGGGAGAGAAGGACGTGTGTAGGATAAGGGTGATGGGGTGGAGGATTGTGTAGAATGAAGGGGAGGGGGGGTAAACAGGGGATAGAGTGGGTAGGAACGATGAGTAGTTCGGTGTCTGAAGGGGATAGAGGGATGCAGGATAGACGTGTGTGGAGGGCAACGATTTAAGTGAAACGAACGAGCGCTTCCGTACAAACACACAGTAACCTTCCGACGGCAGGATTTAACCAGCTACCATTTGTATTGAAAGACGCTAACCATGGGAGCTTGAAGACGTTAACCATTTGCCTATTCGTTAGCGTCTCCAACTTCCACACAAGTGGTAGCTGTTCGAATCCTGCTGTCCAGAGGATTATTGTATGTATGCATGTGTGTAGATGGATGTCGGAGGCATCAGTTCTTGCAGTGGTGAGAATAATGTAGTGTCGATGTTGTGGACATGTGAGTGAGTTATTGTAGGGTTGTGAGGACAGGAAAGGGTGTCGTGTGTAGTGATACGGGTGTAGATTCACCTTGTTGCAGGGAAATTACGTCAAATACTTTTTCATCGATGAGATTAAATCACTGTACTTTGTGTATGTGCGACGTGTGTTACAGACCATGGCTTTATGACCTTTAGCTGTTAATAATTAGATCCAACAACATACAGTTACACATTCATACTTACAGCAAATCATTACATGCTTTATACGTACATTAGTACTGGGTATTTGTAGGCCTAGAGAGTACATTGGTCACATCAAAAGAGGAGTTTTTTTTTTTTCCTTGATGTAGAATAAATGCGAACGATCCTCAGACCCTTTCTTCACGACCTGAGCAGAGGCGGCAGAGATGGCAAGTCACAACTTGGAATATTTTCCTTCATTATCCTTCATTAGTGTGTGCTTTATGGTACGTGCATCTTTTTCTTTAAATGTTGTTTGGATGTAGCGTTGTATTCAATTCTACTGGTTCTAGTGCTGGTTCTTGTGTTGTTTATGGCGTTGACTCAGGTGGTTTTCTAGATGCAACAGATCTCGGCACACAAGTCGGTCCTAGTGCCGAACCAGGTGTTAGTGCAGCAGCAGCAGCGGCAACAGTAACAGCATACGTGCAAACGGAAGATCTTGATGTATCGACAGATCATAGCGATCCGACCAAAAGGCGTTGTACTACGGCAAAGCATAAGGAAGCAACGTGTTGTGGAGAAGCACTCAGGTCTTGGAGAAGCAGCAGGTTATAGTCGTGGTGTGGTTGAGGGGGTCGTGGTGGAGAAGCAAGTACCTGGTGTCGCAGCAGGAGTGCATCAGGCGTCCGTGGAGCAACAGAAGCGCGTCCCAACGTGGGAAGCCCTCTGTGCAGCAGAAGGTTGTGGTACAGCAGCAGCAGCAGCAGAAGCAACGCGTGCAGCAACGGCAGTACGACGTGGCACAGCAAGGAGTGGCAGTACAGCAACAGGTTGAGGCTGCAGCTGCAGGTTGTGGTGCAGGAGCGCGGTGCCCCCCGCCTGGTGAGGTATGTTGTTGATTACACCGGCCAGTCCAACAGGCTGGGGGTCGTGGGAGCTATGCCACCCTGCACTCCTCTCCCTCCTCCTTCCTCTACCTCCTCCTCCTCCTCCTCCTCCTCATCCTTACCCTTACCTATCCCTCGTGCCTCGAGCCTCTCCCTTCCTCCGGCATCCTCTCCCCTATTCTTATACCCCACAACACACACCCTCGCTCACACACACACACACACACACACACGCACACACACACTCTTATCTCAGGTGGGGATCTGGCCGGCCCACAATACTTTATCTTGAGAGTTCAGCATCATATTGTTGGGTTTATATCCTCCCGCGTGAGGAAGAATGAGATGTGAGGGACATTGTCAGAGGGTCGAGTTGGCTCCCGAGTCAATTACTATCTCTTGGTATTGTGGTACTGATGATTTCCTTTTTTTTTTCTTTTGGTAATCTTGTTTACTTACTGGTTGTTGTTGCTCTTTTGCATGAAGAGAGAGACAGAGATAGAGAGAAAGAGAGACATTTGAGATGTTGCAAGGTGATAGAAATATGTTTATTCAGAAGGTAAGAGAACAGGTCTACTATGCTTATGAAATGTGTCTTTAAGCTACCACCGATTCTTGCTTGCTTGTTTCGTCTTTGTCGGGAATCCCAGATTTTCCCATCATTTTGGAAGCATGCTTTGGTGCAGCCTATCCCTAAAAAAGGAGACCTCTTTAACCTTCTCAACTATCGCCCCATCTCTCTTGCTTGTGCCATCTGCAAAGTCTGAAACTCTCCTTGAATATCATTTTCTTAAACACTTGGTGTCCCACTCCTTTCTCTCCGATCATCATTACGTTATTTGTGATTCAGAGTCTAGTGGTGATATCTCCAGTGTCACTCATCTCTGGTCTTCCTCTCTCGGGGATTTTGGTGAATGTCTTGTCGTGTCCCTCGATATGAACGTGGCATTTGAGGGAGTGCAGCGTTTGATTTTGTCGTTTATATTACTTTCAGTTGGCTTCTTTGCTTTTCTTTGCTTTTCTTGCATAGCTTCTTTTCTTTCCTCTCCATCATGGATGCCATGGATGGAGAAATTTCTCCTTATCCTGTCAAAATTACTGTCCCTAAAATTTCTATCCTATCGCCTATATATTCTTCTCTTTCTCTGATTAATAAGCCTCTAACTCTATTCACCATCACGCCGATAATGACACTTAATTTCGCTTTCCCCTGAATCGAAGATACTCATTCTTTTTTGTCACACTGAACATACTTTCTCCACCAAGTCGAACCTGTGCAGTATCTTGGAAAAGGAAAGCAGTAACCTGGTTGAATTCAGCAGTGAGAAAACGTAATTTCTACTTACATTTTTTTTCCTAAATCTCATTTGTTTCCAACCATTACATTTCATAACACAACAAAGTCCTCAATAGCATAATTATGTCTGAATGAAGCTGCAGTAAGCTAAGATAAAACAAAGCACAGCAATTGGTTTGAAGTCACACAAACAAAGTTAATGAAAGAAGGATACAAGTTGAGTAAACTGTGTTAGATACCAATTGTTTTGAAACAGTTGCTTAACATGGGGCTTCCTCAGGGTTCAGGGTCGGGTTCAATGTTGGTCACTGTCAGGGCCTCAGTTATTCTTAGCCCCATGTCTGATGGGGAGCTTGACAGGGTTTTAAAACTCACAGTCACACATCAGGAGGTCTCACGCATGCGCTTTTTCTCTTACGACGAAGAAGAGAGGAGGGTTGCTTAGTAACTGACCTGATCGATTTGCTCTCGACCTTGATGTTCAGGGACTCGAACCCCGGAGTTGCTTGGTCGTTTTTCTCATATATATATATATATATATATATATATATATATATATATATATACCAAATGAGAACCATTAAACCATTTTAGAAACTTAAACAATATATGCTAGTACTCGGTAATGATACTAACTTTACAAAATTTCTTATTATATAGGAACTTTTAGGACTGAAGAAATTAACTGCAGACAATGAAAATGTAATTTATAGATCAAAGATGATTGTGTGGTGTGCTATTGGACAAGAACGATTACATTGGAGGAATGGTATTGTAGATGATCAAGATTAGATAATCAGATGTTGATCCTATTTCAGTCATGATCAGATTT
Organism: Panulirus argus; assembly: GCA_038088735.1. Taxonomy (NCBI): domain Eukaryota; kingdom Metazoa; phylum Arthropoda; class Malacostraca; order Decapoda; family Palinuridae; genus Panulirus; species Panulirus argus. Next base: position 7,279 of record JAYMFT010232372.1, read on the forward strand.
GAAAAGAAAATGTTATCCATTTTCTCAGTCATGCTTTGGTCTACTGTGCCTGCAGCTTAAAGCTTGGAACTGAGTACGATTTAGTGACGATACACATGGCAGCTCGCCATACAAAGCTTAGTTTATGTACAGCTGACTCTCTTGTGATTATAATCTTGTCAAAACGTCTGACTCCATTCTTATAATCCTTTATCATTAATTTCAATACCCTCAAGGGTTCTCTTTTTGTCTTTAGCTAAATTGATTATGTAACATGAAATTGCCCAGTTGTATCAAGACTTTATTTGATATCAACTGTCCTTTCATTAATTATTCACGACACCGAAACTGCACATATTTGCACAGTCAGATTCTTTGAGACTAACCCGTTCAATATAAACGTAACCTGATCTCAGATTTAGAGTGTGGGTTTTACCAGATTTACTGAAGCTAAACAAAATCCCTTTTAAGAAGTCTACGGCACACATGCGAGAAGTAACTTCAGTTCCAGTTTCCCTTGATGGATAATGCACTTCAGGATCAAAAGAAAATAAAGTTTTTGCTCATGAGTCAAGAGTTAATATATCACTAATGAATGTACACTATGGTCGAGAGTGTGAAGTATCAAGGTTCATTTTCTTTATATGAATATCCTTATAAAGTTCTTAGCCTGAATGTATAGAACGCTACATTTTCTGTCTCTAAACTCTTCTTGTGGACTACAAGAGGAGACAGGATGTTTAGTATTGTGATCACCACCTGTACTAAAGACAAACGTTGCAAACCTCTTCAGAGTTATTTAAAGAAACGATTACTTCGATCCAGGAACAGATGGCAGAAGTGAGGGAGAGTTGAGTGAAACCTCGCGATGGACACTTCCTCAAAGCAAGAAAGTTCTAGGACGTTCGTCGTAGCGGCAAAGGTTCCAGTGAAGAAGGAGCTAGAAAACCTGCAGTTGAAAATATCTGGAAAAAAGTGCCATAGATGGCAAGGGATTATGGTAAGGTGAGACACAGAAATATCAGTTCCTCTTTTCAGTCTTTCAGGTGAAAGAATTCCCCCGAAGCTTCCGGATACCTGGAAGTACTGGACAGGAGTGACAGTGGGAGAGTCGGCCTCAGGAACTGCAGTGCCCTGCTCACAGTAAGGTAAGGTGTGTGCTCCTGCCGACGTTGTGGAATGTGGACCCTTGGTAGGAGTGGTAGGTGGTCACACAAACATTCCTCTGTACCAAGACAAATTGTGTGCGAGGTGTTGAAGAGCATAGTAAGTATGGGGGTTTTCTCCCTTCAATTTGGCTGTCTGGACTGTCTGTAGGGAACTCTTGAGCAACCTGAGATGGCTACTGGATAGTATAAAGATTTGACATCAGGACTGACTACCAATGTGTGTTTTACCTCAGGGAAAAGCTGGGGAAGACGTGCATACTAGCTAGAGAAAATTTTTCATAATTTCATTGCGTTGACTTCCAACAGGGAAACGGTGTGGAGTATGTTTTCATTTCTGCTGCATCAGTCCTTAGAAAAAAAAATGCCAGTGCACCGAAAGAGACTTAGTTCGGTGTGGAAAGGAAAGGGCAGATCTGTTAGGTGGACTGAGGCAAATATTCTACGAATGATCTAAGCAATTGTTAAAAATGTGTTTACTGACAGGAGAGGATCCACTTGCACTGAGGTCAATGGGGTTGTGGTAGCAGACGAGAACCACACGGACTAGGTGCCACATCGTCTTCTCTTACCTACCACAGAGCAGAAGGAAACCCTTGGAGATAAGTAAGGATTTTTGACAATCAAAGCAACAACAGAGGGAGGTGAAAGATATTTGGAGCCACTCGTGTGAGGTAATGTCAGATGTTCCTGATCGTTAGCATTCATTCCATTATCATATTAAGGTAAAGAAATTACACGTAGTAAAGTCTCGATCTTATACTTTATCAAAAGAAATTTCTTAATAAGGCACGAGAAACCATGAGGACAAAATCATTGCTGAGCTCTCTGGCTCATCCCACCCAAGTCCTACTATGGTCATTAAGATTCCTTATCATCCAGGACTAGGACTAGTCTTAGCCCTAGTCTGATATGTGAGCTAACTCTCCTTTACATACGTCTGTGACGAGGATTGTGGTGAAAACTGATGTAAACCTTTGTACGCGGCGCCCTCTGTCAATTCATGTGCCAAATTTCTCAAATGTCATAGAAAACGGAAAGGGGGAGGCACACAAAGTATATGTATAAATAAACATTCGAAGCCACAGGCCTTTCTGGCAATAATAGTATCCTTCGTGTGAAACGTTGCCTTATTTATTGATTTTTCTAAATCTACCGGATAGTCATAAGAGGTAGGTAATTGTCGCATTTCTTGCAGTAAGTCTAGTTAAAAAGTTTTTGTGTTATGCATCGTTTAAATCCATTCGTTTACCTTTCATGGTCTCGTGTAAACAAGGCAAAGGAAACATTAGGGCAACAGCCGAAGGATTTATTGAACTGCCAAAACACAAATTGATTTTGCGAAAGAAAAACGAAAATGCGGGATTGTGTGGCTGGGGATGGGGGGGGGGGGTATGTGTACCATCTCTCGGAGTAATTGCGTGTAAGGGTTATATGTATACAGATCAGCAGGAGACTCTTGCCATTATGGTCTCCAGCACATCCTCCCGAGGCCCCTTTTTTGAGGTCAAAGTCCCACCCGAACGAAAGGTAACTCCGCCCTTATACACAAGCGGCCTGGTCCTTGTTTGCATGCATTCCGCCATTAAGTCGCTAAGATACTGGACGTACGGACAAAAGCGCGGGTAAGTTAGGTCCGTCCCATTAGCCAATCAAGGAGAGAGACGGGGCAGGTTCGCCAATATCGGTTATCACTCCTTCACGACAGGCGAAATGCAACAAAGATCTTAATAGGAATTCATGTTACACATATGCCATAAAATTGTGTGATAGATAAGCCGAGGAATCGCAGTTTGTTAAGATTTAGGGCTGAATGGTTGCTCAGGAGGCGATAGTCCGGCCCCCACGAACTGGTGGTGCCAGCCCATCGATTTTCAAGTTTGGAAGTTATGTAGAATAGATGTATGCAGCCAGGCAGCCATTTTGGAATGTTAAGGAGGAGCGAGAAGACCAAATGTGGTTGATGTATTGGACACGGCAACACCCTCAGTGATCTCAGTGTTGCCCACATCCGTGAATTGGTCCTGTGTTGCGAGGCGGAGATGAGACCTTTCCTGTAACACAGGAAGCGAAATATAAATCAGATTTGGAGGTCTGCTTAAGGATCTTCGCCACCAACAAATCTTGCAATAAAGTGATTCAAAGTGCTTGTATCGAGGCCCAGTAAATATTACGGATAGAATTTGTTTTAATAGTCTTAGACTGTGGAAGACTTGAGACCATACTTATTGGGGCTTCTTCAAAATCGATTTATTGAGGCGGCAACTCCGGTCAGCGTCAACGTGATATATGTGGCTCTGGCTCAGGGTCGACTGGACCAGGAACCGATAGTTTCACTGCAGTGTGTAATCGACCTCTAAGTTCCTCCAACGTTGGACTGACACTTCGACAAGCAGCAGCCTCGCTCCCCCGTGGCAGACTTCCTCAAAAAATAAAAGAGTATATATATGTTCGTAATGAGACATATGATGACCGTGACACACGATCGTCATTACGAGTTGATAAATATATTGGAACGAAATGGTATACGGGGAACGACCTGCTGTCAGTGAGCTGCGCTAAGGCGAGTGAAGCGATCGGGGGAAACCATGAAGAGGCCTGTAGGGCCTGGTTGTGGATAAGGGGTTCTGGTTTGGGTGTATTATACACGACAGCCAGAGAGTGGATGTGAATGAATGAGGTCATTTCTTCTGATCCTGGCGCTTTCTCGTTCATGTTGGTAATGGTGGATATATATATATATATCATC
>JAYMFT010232383.1:0-11172 GCA_038088735.1 Panulirus argus
CCCCCCCCCCCCCCCCCTCCCCCCTCTCTCTCTCTCTCTCTCTCTCTCTCTCTCTCTCTCTCTCTCTCTCTCTCTCTTTTATGCAACCTTTCTCCCTCTGAAAAACAACCCAGTTCCAAAACAAAAGATTTGAAAACAAAGCTCTCTCTCTCTCTCTCTCTCTCTCTCTCTCTCTCAACGTGTAATTATAGCCTCAAGGCGTCACGGCCTCAGAACAACGCGTGCCATTCAGCATTAAGGTCACAGCAGCACACCAAGGTTAAGTAAGTTACCCGCGGTGGCTGACGCTAAAGGAGTAATGCTTTGAAGATATGATTTCAGTGTTTGTTATCAAGGCCAACCCAGCAAAAGTTATCTGAACCTACTTCTGTCTACGTGGGAAGGAAAGATATCGTTTTACCTATTTCTATTTTCATTTCTAACAAGCCGCACCCTAACCCTGGTTTAGTGAAGATGCGTTCAACTGCACCTGTAAGAATCACGTCAAAGGTATCGTCACTAAACCAGGGCCTTTGACTGGTTCTGCAGGAGTCAGGTCAAAGGCAGTATAATTTCGGGGTCGAATGTTGTGTGATGAAGATGGGAAAGCAGTGACGATGGCCTATCACCTGTTCCTTCCGGCTCTGGTTAAAGTGCGGTGATGGTGAGGGCGTAGTGAGTATAGGGACGTAGTAAATAGAGCCTCTGACCCGAGTACTGGCGAGCTCGTGCTGATTCAAGGTCGTGTGTGTGTGTGTGTGTGTGTGTGTGTGTGTGTGTGTACATTTTTTTTTACCTACAGGTGATACTTGCACATGAAGTGCCAAAAACAATATAGTGGTACTGATGTGGAGTCCAGTCAATAAAGGTGTATGAACGTACGTCAATGGTACTTGAAAAATATCCCAGCTCCCCGGCGTATGTACACAGTACGCTTGGGTCTCACTGAGGGCTGTGGCCGACACTGATTACTTCCTGGTGGGACATGATGAAAACATACCGGTCCCGAGCTTCATTACACTCGGCGAAGCAGGATTCCCTTGAAAATATTGAAGACGATAGGATGGGATACCACTGGTCGTTCTATCCTACAGTATTTTTTCTTTGGACACTCGGTTATCCTCAGCTGGAGGAGGACCTGGCAAGAGGCATTATGGCACACAGTGGTATTAGGCCACTCCTCCACGCGCATGCTTACAGCTCTATCTATTACTACAGTAATATAGTATCGAGTAGTGTAGATGGTAGCGTTACTGGCCATGGGTCAGCACGGGCTAACGCAGGATTGGACCAGCACGGATTCGAATCCTGGGCGTGGCAGTCGGCTTACACCCAACCCAGGTGTTTATCCTCCCTCCCCTTGGGGCTCGTCGATAAATGGGTACCTGCTTTAGGCTTGGGTATATGCGCTTGCACACACACGCAGGAGTGATGACGATACACATATAAAAGGTTATGAGACGGGATACTACGAGTAAAATTCTTTTCCCGTATCACACATACAGTAATCACACACACACACACACACACACACATATGTATACAAACAAATCTAGAAATACTTCTCAAGATATCGCTGAGGAAAAGCAAAGTGTTAGAGGAGTGGGAAAGGGCAAAACATCATACCAGTCTAAAAGAAAGAAGACCCTGGAAGATGAGTTGACCTACAGACCGATCACCCTGACGACTGTCATCTGTTAGGTACTGGAAAAGATAATCAGAACGAAAGTGCATGATTATCAGCAGAGACAAAATTACCTATGTGAGAGAAAGAATGGTTTCATGGAAAGGACACTGTAACGACCTTCTCGGATTTCTATGGGAGAGTGAGCTTAGTATTGGACATATGAGGAGACTGGGTGGATAAGACACTCTACCGCATAGCAGGCCGATTAGGAAGCTTAATTACCAGCTACGAATAAGGGGATAACTTCCATTATCTTAGTGGGACGTGCATCCAAGGAGCCTTGTCGAAATAGGTTGAGGTCAGCCCTGGAGAGCCGCAGTGATTTGTTCTGGCACCATTACTTTTTCTAATCTATGAAAATGATTTGCCAGAAGGTATAGCTTCCTATTAGAACAAGTGTTCGCACGAAATAAAGTTCAACATATACAGGGACTTGGACGGACTCCAAAGCTGGTCTTATTTGTGGTGGATGAAATTCAACCCAAGTAAATGTAAAGTAATGAGGATAGTTTGCAGAGAAAGAAGATCGCAATATGAGCATTATCAAACTGGAAATAAGCTGCAGAAATCTGTGTGCGAGGTCGACTTCGGAGTCAATATCGCCCCTAACTTGTCGCCAGAGTCATATCTTAGGAGAATAGCTAAGGAGACCAACTGTCTGCTGGCAAATACTAAAACTGCATTCAAGAATATGGATAAGAAAATATTCGATAAGCTGTTCATGTCATACATAAAGTTAAACGAGAATATGCTTCTTAAATCTAATCACCAGACCCAAAGAAACACAGAGAGCTAATAGAAAAGGTCCAGAGAAAAGAAATATAAAATGGTACCATATTTAAGAGAGACGAGTTGCAGAGAGAGGCTATAGAGGCCTTACACTTGCCCACTTTGGAAAGAGAGAAAAGTGAGAGACGAGCTGAACACATTATTTAGATTTTTAAGCAAAATTGATAGCATAGAGAGCGTATAGTTCTGCGAAAAATGTACCTATAGAATAGCTAGAGAACAAAATAAAGTGAAGAAGTATTGTTACAATATAACAGTGTTGGATTATTGGAATGGAGTGTTTGTTTAATAATAAATCCAAACAGAGCACAGAAATGTAAAAAGTTCTCTTATTCTAGAGAAGATTGAAGAGATGGGACCGCACAAGTGCAAAACTTCATTCCTCACATTAAAAGCAGGCAATTGCAAACAGGTAATCAAGCACATTCCAACACACTTTTAGGCACACAACTCATGCAAATGAAAATGTTCATCACAAATCCAATGAACAGAGAAAGATGTAGAAACATGCTTCGTATTGTCACTAGTTAATGCACATTAAAGAAAAATTAATGAAAATCCCAAGCAACATCAATTGTTGGTATGGGATTTAAAAAGTATGATTCTATCTACATATATTTCATATGTAATTACTTGATAAAATACCGAACACACAAATGTCCATCCAAACGATCAACGGCCTCCACTAATGCCATGAATGTCCCCGAGTTCTGAAGCTAAAATTGTATTTAATGATGCAGACTATTAGACTATGCAGCGAGAGCAGAGTGTCATTCAGAACCAGTAACTAGCTCAGTTAGCGGCGGGCAGGAGCACGTCTGAATCAAACGTTGATTACAACTTGGACTGTAAGAGGACTGGAGCCAGACCCCTCTCACCGCCTCTCCCTCACACGTTATCTGGTTACCTGACCACAGCCCTGATGTGTTACTGGCCAGGGATCACACGAGTGACAAGACTTTCATTTTCACAATGACTCGCTGTTTGCTGATGTCTTGACTTACAAAATTAAAGATATTGGAGAAAAGCTTATAGATTCTTGGAGCTAGAAACGTAGCTTTGGAAGAAATTTACGATAAATTTGGCATTTCGGAATCTTGGCTGGATAGTAAAAATAGAGATGTCCTCACCGAATATGTGATTCCTGGGTACATTCTGTTTAACAGTGACAAGCAAAATCAAATGAAGGAGGGGGAGGTGTCTTCCTCTCGTTAAATCTCATCTTAATTCCGTACTAAAGAATGGTGTAGCTGTTAATAAAAGCAACTCCATTTTGGTGAAATTAAAGATATACTTGGAAAGAAAATAGCAGCAGAATTAGGCTAAAAGCCTCCTGCACAGACCCAAGAGGTATGTGAAGGACTTTATGATCAACTGGCTGAAATCGGCAACGAAAAACGTTTCATCATGATGAGAGATTTTAGCATACGTTTTACCTGAGGACATTGAAAGAGTGAAGAATAAGATATTTAAACCCTTAGTTACCATTTTAGATAAGTCGTTCGCTATGGGAAATATTCCAGAGGAATGAAAACTTGCCAGTGTAACACTTATATATATAAGAAAGGTATTAATTCACTGCCCGGCAGTTACCGTCCAATTAGCTTAACGTCTGTAGTTGGTAAACTAATGAAAACCATCATTCGCTATAAGATTATAAACCGCTTACATGACCACCATCTACTTAACGATTCTCAGCTTGGTTTTCGACGGAATCGCTCATATCTGACAAATCTGTAAGTTTTCGTTCCTGAAAGGGCTAATATTTATGATGACAGTAAAGCACTTGATGTCATCTATCTAGATTATCAAAAAGCATTTAGTAATTTAGTAATTTTGTAATTCCATAGCAAGGATATTGGTTGCCTGGCCGTAAACGAAAAGTAACGACTAATGGTCAAGCCTTTGAATGGTTAGACGTAGCATGTGGCGTGCCGCAGGGATCATCCACGTGAGCAGTCCTCGTTCTCAAACATATTGATGATACTGATAATGGGCTGCATTGTAAGATATCTAAATTCGTAGACGATACTAAGTTGAAAAATAAATCTACAATAGGAACTGGACGTCTGCAGCTCCAAACTGAATTAGGCAAACTAATGGACTGGGCTAATAGGTGGCAAATGAATTTTGATATTAATAAGTGCAAAGTTTTCAATATCGGTAGTAAGAATAAAAAGACAATCTGCAATATCAATTCTTTTGAGCTATAAAAAGGAAATGAAGAAAGGACCTGGGCGGATAATCTCTGGTGACCTAAAGCCAAGAAAACAGGGCACAGAAGCTGTAAGAAGGCAAATGATATTCTTGGAATGAAAGGCAGCGCTTTCGAATTTGTCTACGGAAATCATATTCTCTCTTTACATATTATCCGGAATACTGTGTCCAGTTTTGGTCACCGTACTTGAGAAAAGACATACAGAATGGAGAGAGGACAGAAGCAATATACCAGGATGATTCCCAGCCTGAGAAACAAATCCTACGAGAGTTGAATAAAAAAAATTAATTTATTTACCTCAAAAAAGAGATGATCAAGAGGCGATCTAATACAAGTATTCAGAATCACTAAAGGTTTCAATAATCTCGATCTGACGAGCTACGCAAGGATAGATTCGTCTGATATCACTCGCAGTAATGAACATAAACTTGTGGGCAAATGTTTTACCTCGAATGAACTATATTTTGTTTTTTTCAACCAGATTGTTAACATATGGAACGATGAACTAATCAGAGTGGTTGAGAGAAATATTATATATACGTTTAAGCACAGACTTGATAAATATCTTTCTTCATATCTACGACCAGCATAATTTGAACTTCCTTAGCAATGCGATAAGTTGACAGGTCTTCCTCTGAAAAACCTGCAAGACTTTCTACTCCTGCCACATTGATCAATGACTCTCTAATCTCTTCTACTACCACAAACAGCCTCGTTAAGACCGAGTGTTCTGTTGCTGTTTGAAGTTAGTTGTGTGCAACTGTATCACTTTACTGTCACGGAGCAAAATACGTCTCATTAGTCAAACAGGTAGGTCCCCCCTCCCCTACCACCACCACCACATCACAATAACGTGGGGGAAGGGTGTTTATGGTTTTGGGTGGGGATATCCTTGCCCCCATCTCTCTACTCCACCACCCCACAGGTATATATGCCAAAAGCAAATCTGACCCGTTCAGAAGAGCGAGATTCAGACTCAAAGTAAGTTTAGTTCACTAGAGGATGAAGTACAGGATGTTCAAAGTATTATTCTGGTTAGGGACTCTTCAGTTAAAGACCTGGACCAGTAATTATGAGTTAAGGGAAATGGAAGAAGAAATTTGTGCCTTCTTGGCGCAAAATTGGAAGATTATTCTGCGAAAGTTTAACGACTGTCTCAAACATTCCTGAGGATACGACTTTTGTTATCAGAGTGGCGATAAGCAACATGGCAAATAATATATCAAGAAATTTTAGAGAAGAAGGATCTCATCTGCACGTTTAAGAGAGTGGTCAGATATTAGTACATCGGCATTGCTGCCCAGATATGACGTAACTCCGTGTACCCTTAGCAGAATAGTGAGAATATATACCAGAACTGAGGCTCTGTTGAGAGGAGGAAAACTTCTTTAGAATAGATTTTTTGGGTTATTTTTGCTGGGATGGACTACATTTGCATGATATTGGGAAAACAAGCCTCCACAAAGCGTTAAATGAGATTATTACGTAGGTTTCTTTCTCAATAGACGTAAACTAGTTAGGTACTTAGAATATAGGAAAACCAAAAATGAGGTATTCAGGATGTTAGGTAGTTTGGCAGGATAGGTAAACTTAAAGTTACAGCTAATGCAAAAGCGAAGCAGGGAACACTGCAGCACAGGACAAACAGTGGACACTTCCTAAGTAACAGAAATAACTTTACAGTATTGGTGGGGTGCAGAAGAGTGGGGGTCATCTGGCGCCGATTGTGGACGATGCAGGTGTGGGGGAAATGGGAAAAAGGCAGAATGGGACTGCTTGACGTCACTTCTCAGGTAGCAGAGATCACTTCATCGGCAGAGTCAGGTAGCAGGGAACAGACGGAATACCCTGAAGATCAGCAGAATATCTTCAGAGTCCACTATGATTTATGATTTGATGAAGATATTCAACATGGTCTACCACGTGTGTGCTAACAGACAGAGAAAGTCGAGGGTGGAAAGAAAAATAACAGACATACATGTGGAGGCGTTGTTCCTTCAGGGATGGAAGAAAAGTCTGACGATGTCATGTCGCAAAATTTTGGAACGTCCTGGTAAAAGGTGGAGACATGCTCGAGTTGCGGCAGCGGCTGGGCCACCGCCAGCACGTGTTGGCATCATATTACCCTTTAAAATTCTGACTGGTGTATGTATCTTCTGTTACGTCTGAGATACTTCAAAAGGTCTGTGTGACACTGGTTGGTGTATGTTCCCTGTCACGTGTCTGGTACACCTGCAACTCTGCAAGATACGAGCGGATAAATGTGTTCCAGTATGTGTCTTCTACCTTAACGAATTTTCAAGATTGGTGAAGGTATTGACCTCTTGTCATAAGCGAGGAAGCGTTTTTGTCTACTGGTATCAACGTATGTCCCGGCGGTTGACTGTCTGGGTACGTTCTGTTCCTTCACTTGTTGACTATCAAATCCTTGACACGTGTTCCAGTCTTTCGGTACGAGTGCTCTGAAGGAAGAAGCATTTCGCATTTTATGTACGTTCCTTATTAGTATTTCCGTCATGTTGGTGTGAGTATCTGAATAATTTCTGACTGGTACCGTTTTACTAACCACTTACTGTTTGCAACAAAATCGCTTTTTTACGTCTCGTTCCCCACTCATCCTGAAAGAAAATAATCAGCACCTAGTGGCTCCTGCCTCAAATAAGAGTCACCCTGTGTCTGCTGTCGTCCCACGTCTGTTGGCACAGAGTATGCGGGTGGCATAGGCGTCAGGTAAGCGAAACGGCCTCTAAGGTGTCAAGATCAAAGTACGGACTTCCAAGAGGTCGGCAGCTTTAAACCTTTCTCTGTGAACTCTGAAGGTTGCACGCTAAAAAGTCGACGTGAAAGGCAACCACCCTCTCCGGGAACATACAGGTTATTACCTTTAAAAATCATCACGTCGCTGAAAATTGTACTAACATTTCTTGTTAATGAGATCATACGGTTTTTTCTTTTATATAAGCTTGCTGTTGTGGATTGCATTCAGTGAACTTACTTCTTATGAAGGTTTCTATCATCGCAGTAAAATATGAATTATACTTATATGTTCTGTAACCTTTCCTCTCTGTCCCAAAATACGTCTGTGAAAACAGTCCCACATAAAGAAAACCCACATGGAATACTGAGCAAGGGTGAAGCGCAGTGCTGTTGTAGCTGTCTGACAAGAAAAATTGTTAATGAAACATCTTGATAGCCCCTGGAAATGTAGTTTGGTAGGCTGAACCTCCCTCACGTATACTCAGCTCTCTTGCATTTGAATTTTAGCCAGCGCCTGAGAGATGTTCTTATTTATAAACATTCGATTATATGCCATATATCATAAGTTCTTTTAGTAAGATGTATGTGTTGCTTCTGCTATATTTTGGTTACCAGATTGGATCAATTGGCCAAAGTTACTGCGAGACATATTACTAATGAGAGGACATTAGGACTGAGGAAGGAGAGATTATATAAACGCTAGTCAGGCTGGGGTGTCTGCATGTGTGTGGATGAAAAAAAAAATGAGAAGAGAGGAGCAATAGGTTGGATGTTTGAGGAAAGAAATCTGGATGTTTTGGCTATGAGTAAATCAAAGCTCAAGGGTAAAGGAGAATAATGGTTCGGAAAATTCTTAGGAATAAAGTTGGGAGTTGGTGAGAGGACAACAGCTAAGTAAGGGAAAGCACTACTCCTGGAGCAGGAGTTGTGTGAGTGTGTGACATTGTAAGGAAGAGAGCTCTAAACTGATGTAGGTAAAAATGAAAACAGTATACGAGAGACGGGTGAGTATCAATGCTTATGCACCTGACTATAAGAAGAGAGATCATGAATGGCAAGTGTTTTGGGGGCAGCTGAGTGAGTGTGTCAGCAGTTTTGATGTAAGAGATAGGGTAATAGTGATGGCCTACTTAAACGCGAAGGTGAGTAATGCAGCAATTGAGGGTATGATTGTGGGGCATGGGATGCTCAGTATCATGAACGGAAATGATAAACAACTGAAGGAGGTGTGTGCGAAAAATGGACTGGTGAATGGGAATACCTGGTTTAAAAGAAAAGCGAAATAAACGAGCATACGCGTGTGAGGAGGTAAGATGGTCAGCGAGCATTATTGGAGTAGGTACTATTTGACAGGCGTACAGAGAGACTTCTTTATGTGAATGTTCTGAGAGGGACAGCCGGTGGGATGTTTGATCATCAACTTGTGGAGGCTAAGGTGGAGATTTGTAGAGTTTTATTTTTTCGGAAAAGAGGAAACGTGATTAGTGAGGAAAAAATGGTGAGATTAAGTGAACTTGGAGATAAAATCTGTGAGAAGAAATATCATCAGAGTCTGAGTGCACAATGGTAAAAGGTGAAAGAAAATGAAGCTCGGGGAATGGGCGAGGAATGGTAAATATTTAGGGAAGCAGTGATGGCATGTGCAAGAGATGCATGTGCCATGCGTAAGGTGGGAGATGGGCAAACTAAGAAGGGTAGTAAGTGGTGGGATGAAGAAGTAAAGTTGCTGGTGAAAGAGAAAAAAGAGGTATATGGGCGATACTTACAGGGTAGGAGTGCAAATGAACAGGAGATTTATAAGAGATAATGGCAGAAGGTAAATAGGAAGGTGCAGGGGTTGAAAAATAGGGCACATGAGAAGTGGGGCGGGCGATATCAGTGAGTTTCAGAGAATAAGATGTTTTGGAATGAGGTTATAATTTGCGAAAAACAAGACAACAAATTGGAACATCGGTGAAGGACACGGAAGAGGAAGTGGTAACAGGTAGTGATGAAGTGGTGAGGATATGGAATGAATATTTTGAAAGACTGTTGAATGTGTTTGATGATAAGGTTGCAGATTTAGGGTGTTTGGTTCGGGGTGGTATGCAAAGGGAGAGAGTCATGGAGGGTGGTTTGGTGAAGAAAGAAATATAGGGGTGACTGTGTTGTTGAATGGTTAGTTAGGATTTTCATTGTATGCATAGATAATGATGAGGTGCCTGAGGATTGGTGAAATGCATGTATAGCGTCACTGTATAAAGGCAAGGGGGATACAAGTAAGTGTTCAGACTTCAGAGGTACAAGTTTGATGAGTGTACTTTGTAAGCTATATGGGGAAATAGTGACTGAGAGGGGTGAAAATATATACAGAGTTTCAGGTTGGGGAGGAATATTGCGGTTTTAGAAACGGTAGAGAATGTGCGGATAAGGTGTTTGCTTTAAACAATGAGTTTGTGAAACATTTAGAAAAACAGATGGCTTTGTATGTAGCATTTATGGATCTGGAGAAAGCGTATAATTTGGTTGATATGAGATACCTTGTGGAAGGCCTTAAGAATATATGGTGTGACACAAAAGCTGTGAGAAGTTTATAATAAGCGTGTAAGGCATGTGTGCAAATAAGATGAGAGGAGTCAGCGCTGGTCAAAGTGAAGTTTGGACTACGCCAGGGGTGTGTGATGTCACCATGACTGTTTGACTGAATAATGGATAGGGTGGTGAGAGAGGTAAATGCAAGAGTTTTGGGGAGTGAGTGCGTATGCAGTCTGTAGAGGAAAGAGGGGGGCCTGGGAAGCGAGTCAGTTGTCCTTTATTGATGACACAGCACAGGTGGTAGATTCGAGTCAGAAACTGTAAAAAAGTTTGTGACTGAGTTTGGAAAAGTGTGTGAAAGGAGAGAGTTGAGAGTAAATGTGAATAAAAGCAAGGTTATTGGTTTTAGCAAGGTAGAGGGACAAGCTGGATGGGGTGTGAGCTTGAACGGAGAAAAATTGGGGAAGTGAAGTGTTTTAGATATCTGGGAGTGGTCATGGCGGTAAATGGAACCGTGGAACTGGAAGAGAGTCATAGGGTGGGTAAGGGGCGAAGGTTCTGGGAGCATTGAAGAATGTGTGGAATGAGAGAACTTTAGATGGGAGGACGGAAATGGGTATGTTCGAAGGAATAGTAGAGCCAACAATGCTATAAGGATGAAAGCTATGTGCAGAGGAGGGTTGAGCTGCTGGAAATTATATGTCTGAGGACAGTATGTGGTGTGAGGTTGTTTGATCAAGTAATAAAAGGGTAAGAGAGGCGTGGTAATAAAAAGAATATCGTTGAGAGAGCTGAAGAGGATGTGCTGAAATAGGTGGGACATATGGAGAGAATGAGTGAGGAAAGGTTGAGAAAGAGGATACGAGTCGGAAGAAGAGGGAACAAGGAGGGAAAGGCCAAAATTGGAGATGGAAGGATGGAGTGAAAAAGATTTTAAGTGATCGGGGCCTAAACATACAGGAGGACGAAAGGTGCGCACGGGACAGAGTGAATTGGAACGATGTGGTATATAGCGGTTGACATGCTGTCAATGGACTGACCCAGGGCATGTGAAGTGCCCGGTGGAAACCATGAAAAATTCAGTGGGGCCTGGATGTGGGAAGGGAGCTGTGATTCTGTGCATTACACATAACAGATGCAGAATGGAAGAGAACGAATGCGGGCTTTCTTCCCCTGTTCCTGGAGCTATTCCCTAACACGGGAAACAGCAATGTATATATGTATACAT
>JAYMFT010232394.1:0-11172 GCA_038088735.1 Panulirus argus
ACACACACACACACACACACACACGCACACACACACACACACACACACACACACACACACACACACACACACACACAGAAGATATAGGTCGTGGAACTGAAGTTTAGTCTCTGGAAATGTAGACTGGTGAAAAACATATCAGGCAAACCCTAACAAATGACTGTTATGGAAACTGTTTGAACAACCATATAAACTGTTATATCTTTAAGTGAATCAAAGTTTGACTTTTTCACAAAAAAATATGTGATAAATTGTTTCCCGTACGTAAAGCAGTTGAAAATCTACGTCAGTGATATGCAGGGTACATGACATTCATAATAAGATATTATCATCGTGCAAATTAAGCTCGTTCATCAGTCTTTAACCTTTTCCGACATCCTTGATGGAGGCAGGTCTTTTTCTTTTTTTATGATGTTGGGGGAGCTGAATTCGAATCTGCCATAGGTTTGATCTGTCAAGTCTTATATTTTTTTTAGAGGCTACGGTATAGCGAGATTGACATAAACTTCGACTTTCTACTTGATATTGTATTTTTAAAGCGACAGGTCAAAAATCTCAGGTACACAAATTGCTTAGTACATTTAACTGAATAAATCTTGTACACTGAAGTTAGAAATGGTTTTCTCTGGACTGTCTTTCGTTTGTGGTAGAAGATTAATTACGATGAAGCATTCAACAGTAATCAGCCGTTTTCTTCGGATTCCCTCTAAAGTTGGTACTTCTTTTCTATTCTAGCAATATCCTGGTGGATTTTCTCACCGTAGTTCATCACTGACATCATCCAGGTCATGAAGAGAATGATCTAGGTCTGGAAGAGAAGGAAATGAATCTGAAAACACACCGGAGATCCAATTTCACGATACGTAGACAGTATACAGTCCTCACCAACTCATCAAAGTTTTCAGCTTTCTTTTTGCCAGGAATATTGTGGCAAACCAATTTGAAAGACCCCCAGGCTGAGTTCTTTAGGTTAAAGGATTTTGTCAAATTCTTCATCTGCTGTAATTTCTGTCTTTCTTGAACCAGGAAAAATTTCTTCCCTCAACTTTGCATCACTAATGTTGGGAAGTTTCTTACAAAGATATCTAAGCCCTTTCCTTTCTTTGCTCAAAGCGTTGATAAAGCCTTTCATTAAACCCAGCTTGATGTGGAGCGGTGGTTAGAGAAATTTCTCAGGACCCACCAAACGTGCACTGCGTTCTTATGACTTATTCTTTGATCAAAGTGGCTCCCAGTCCTTCTTAATGTAGCTTTTTTTAGTTGTACGACACTCCTACGAAGAGAGAAAACAGTAATATCTTGGGCAAGTAATGTGTTTTTTTGTTTACCACACAATCAAAATCTGAAGCCATTTTGTTCTCGGGATACAACAGTTTTTTTTTTCTGATGACCAAGTTTGTATCCAAACAATGACAGTAGCAAGTTTTGGCAAGGTGTAGCATGCACCTACTTTGAGAAGCAGAAAGCTTAAATCACAGAAGTGCGATGGCTTCGTGTCAGTGTTAAGTGTCGGTTTATTTTTTGTGTTAAGTATTCAAACTTTATCAAGCGTATACTACTAAAACTAGAAGGGATGGAGTAATTCTATTTGTTTCATGACAATCAATTTGCTCATAGTAATCAAGATGATATAATGGCGCCTAGGATTAAAGAAACCGTTGTTGACTTGTGTACTGGGAGGCATCCATTTTATCATTTCTACGTGTACACTTTTACTACCGGTGGTAACATGAAAGGGACTCAAGTTGCTCTAGTAATTTCATCGAAATTTATTCGTAAACTGCAAAAGAAGCGAATCAATTTGCAGCACAATGTAAAGAAAATGTAATTGAAAAGAGGCGTTTTGCAACTGTACTCAGTAATCATGTTATCTGCTACAGTTATAGTCTTCTCCTATCTAATATTATAATGCCTCACTTTTAAAGCTACACGTTAGATTTCTGATAATTTGTGTCTTAAGCGAAAAATGAATTTTCATGCAAGTCACTGAGAAACAACATACAAGTGCACACCGATGACATTTCTGGAAAGAAACCTAAATGCAATTAAGAAATATCCACATCAGAGAAAACTTTAAAACTAGTGCTCTAGAGATTACTTGTGTCGCCTGCAGGGCAGCACAGTTCTTGCTATGGAAATAAGATAAGATGGAAAAATTGTTGGAAAACATAAAAAACTATTGTTTTAAGTTTCGTGGCCAAGATGAAATTTTCTTCACATTATAACTGAGGATAAGTTCCAGACTAAATCTTTTTCAAACTGGCAAAAAATTCACACTAAAGTTATGCGACTTATGCCTTTTGAACTGTTTAGATGCAAGAAAGCAATTGCATTTATGGACCTTGACCTAACAGATTTTCCAGACGACAGAACATGTGGTTCAAATTTCACGAGTGTCTAATGTTTCAAACTGTGACTAAGGTTATGATGAAGGTTGACGTTACTCCCAGCCATTAAAAACAGACGAACAACGATGCCAGAGAGTATGTGTTACGTTACACTAACCCAGACAGTGACCTTTGAGTGTGTGTTGCGTCACGCTAACCCAGACACTGATATCTAAGTGTGTTTAACGTTACACTGGCCCAGACGAAGTGACCTCTAAGTGTGTGTTACATTACGTTGGCCCAGAAAGAGTGACCTCTAAGCGTGTGTTCCGTACGCTGGCCACACAATGACAATGATAATGAAAGAAAAAAGAAATATGAAATCTAATCATAAAAAATGAATATTTAAGATCTAACGTTGAAGAAAACGTTTTTTTTTTTTCACACGTAACTGCCTTTCCCGCTTTTACGATATAGTGTCAGGAAGAAACAAGTGATTGCTTCACTAACAGCCAATCAGTCTCTACCTGTCATGTGTAATGCACTGAAACCAGAGATTACCATCCACAGCCAAGCCCCAAAGACTATTCCGTGGCTTGACTTGCCCTTATTCATCCAAACGACAGCAAGTTCCTCCCCATACATCACATCGCTTCTGTTTATTCTATACCAATGCACGTCTCACACCTTCTAAAATATCCAGGTCTAAATAACAAAAAAAGATTCTTCATTCCTTAGGAGTCTTTAGGATACTGATACATAATAGTAATGAGTGGAAGACTTGAAGTTGGCACTCCCGTCAGACCACGTCTTTCTCACGTGTGTAGGGTAGACAAAAATCATCTGCTGAGATAATCCAACGCTCAGAAGCCTCATTGAGTAATGAACGTATCTTTAACCTGACAACTACTGGTCAGAACAAAGGCCTTCTGTTACACGCGTTGAAGTAAATATACGCAAAATAAAGGAAAATAAGTTGTCCCAAAAATAATCCGGATTTCTGGACAATGAGCGAGGCACATGTAAACTAAAAAATGGGAATATTTAATGGCGTATACAAAATTACTCCCTCCGCATTATCTTCCATCTCATGATCCTCACTTCATTTAATCATCGAAAAAAGCCATCACCACTCAAAAATGCAACTTCACAACATCCTCGATAAAACCTTAGAGCACTTTTCCCTGAACAAATGCATCTTAACTTCTTCCCTCCAAACTCATTTTCACTTTACCTTCGATAAACTTATCTTTATTACAACCTCACTCTTACTGCTTCCTCTATACCACTGGCCTTTGATTTGGATTTTGTAGGTCATGTCAAGCTGCTCTCTTATGGGTTATGCAAAAGGCAATATTCACCACTTCTTTATCTCCACTATAACCGTATCAACAGTGGCCTTGGAACAGGTAATTTTCGTCACACCCTCATCTTCACTAAATCCTTATCTTCATTACAGTCACACTGTCACTGTCCCCTAAATTCCAGTGGTCTTTAACCTGACAACTATTGGTCTAAACAGAGGCCATCTTAAATACACCCTCATGTTAATAACAACTTCTTTATCACCGTAAATTTAGCACCAGCGGCCTTTGACCTGACCCTAACAGATCAGGGCGAAAACCTTCGTTACACCGTATCTCTATCGTTTCCCTCTACACCACTGGTCTTTAGTCTGAACCCCTTATAGGTCAACCTATCCTCTTCATGTTTGCACCCTGATCATCAATGTACCCTCGATACCAATGGCCAATGACCTGATCTGTAAGATTCAGACCAAAGACCATCTACGCTACTTATTCATCTTCACTATAACTTTACCTCTGCTAGAACTTAATCTTCATTGCACCCTTGACATTACTAGCCTTTAGTGAAGATGCATTTAATCTGATCGTTACAAACTATGTCAAAGGCATTGTTGGAAAAAATCTGAAAAGTATTTATCAAAAGAAATATAATTAGACGTAGGGAGATATGTAAATTGAAGATATTTAGATGTTCCAGGCGTTTTGGGGTCATCAGATTTGGAAAATGCTACAAAAAGATCAAATCTATTTTCCGACAGTTTTCACATCTCACTGTAGTCTATTTTCTGTCCATCTGAGCAGGGGTGAAGAGAGTCAGCTCAAGGCAAACAGCCTCGCCGGACATAAGAACTTATAAGAAAATAATCCTTTATTACGACAGAAACCAGCTTGTAAGCAAAGCAAAGTCAAAACAACAGAAGCCGTGTCTAGATCATAGCATGTGTAGAAAACTGTACCAGATATCATCAAACATCTATTGAATCTAAATATTAACAATAAGTATCTTCATTATCAAACGAATTATTATTTCAAAAGATCATAGTATACCAAGCCTCCATATACAAAGAAAAATCAAACACTATACTTTTCCCACATGATCAAACAAAGCTGGAGCCTATGACTAGCCTCCCACTCGAGGCGTTCCCCCGGCGCGCAAGCAGATTCGCACTCGAGCAGGCAGGAGGTAAGCCGGACGTCATATGTTGTAATATATATAGCGTATCATGCAACGGTGAGAATGTATGAGCAAGAGTTTTCTCTTTACAGTTAGATATAGGACTAAGTGGTTAATTTGTAAAAGAAAAGCAGAATCTCTGTATCTGGTCCCGCGATGAACCCCGGGTCGCTCGATGACATTCGGACCCCAGGAAGAGACCCCGAAGCAGCCCCTGTCACTGGGCCTGTATCTGTGGTAATAAGATCCCTTCAAATCTTTAATGGATCTATCAAAGCAAGTCTTGATGGAATTCAGATGTCGTCAACGTAATTTGCGTAAGGGAGACTTTTATAATCAATGTCAGCTATAGTTAACTTGAAATATTTCAACACTGAGAAAGAGAACTTGCTGAAGACTGATACATGGAGGATTTCTACTCCATGAACACGATGAGAGAAAACAGTAGTCTCTAGAATGAGTAAATCCTTTCTGCGCTGTTGAAAAGATTTATAATAAAGAATATTCAGCATCTAGACCTGTAGATTCGTAAACCATCCAAGAATGGATTAACCTTTAATCATATAAGATGAAATTAAATTCCCATCCCTAATTGTATAAACAGTAGAATTATTCTTTAATGCTTATTCTAACGAAAGTCAAGGAACCCTACAATAAGCAATCATGTAATGCAGCTTGAACCACGACAAAAACCGTACTTACAAACGACTAAAAAAAGCAATATGACTAATGCTGTTTCAAGTCATTCCACTGATATTCATGTATTCTATACCTTTATACAATACGAATGAATATTCTCCTCAGTCAAAAGCTTCATCAGCTTTATGGAAAATGTATAATAATGTTCAGAACATTAGTACTCCTAAAACGTGAGTCAAAGATGTTTGTCGTCAGTTGAAATAATTAAGTCTTGTAAGGTGACTGACCAGATTACCGAAGAAAATCTCAAGAATCGTTCTCACCTCTTCAGTAATAAGGAAAAGCACGTATTGATACCCCCCCCCACCCACCCCCTTAAAAGAGAAAGAAAGAAAGAAAGAGATTTTTCGGTAATGGACTCCAATGAAAACAATTCATGTAATAATCGTAATTATTTGCCGAACATCTATTTCTTGTATATGGTATATGAAGTAATTGACCTGCTTTGAGGTAAAATAAGCAGTCGACAATATATACCCTTATTTTGGTTCTTATATGCTTTTCTTACATTGTTTTGCTAAGAATTACTGTTTCTAAATAGAAAATTAATTAAAAAACACATCTTTATTATACGACCATCTCTACCAGACTACTATTGGAGTAGATGCCAGGATTGATATCTGAATGTATGATCTAAAGGCTAAGTATATGTTAATTTGTATCCAGTGTCTAGATTGACGACGACAGCCGGTAACACCAGCAACACCTACCAAAATCAAGGTTGTGTTCGTTTAATGAATCAGCTTAAGATCATGAAAAATGATTAAGGATTTCTCTAGATATCGTTCTCTTTTTTCTATTTCCTTCTAGAATCATCTGGGCTGTGTGCCTGTATCACTAAATGATGTAGTTAGTTCTCATAAGTTTTTTTTTTTTTTTTTTACATCTTGTTATATCTAAAGTAAAATCTTTTGAGTAAAGCAGCCTTATCTAGTAAGTTGTGAAAATTGATTCCAACTGGCGTTGTAAAGGAAGGGCAACTCAGTTTCCCGAACTGTGATAAAATACAGTAAAATAAGCATTTATGGAATGATTATGGGGTCTTGGTCTAGGTAACCTTGTCACTAAGTAACGGGAAAGGCTGAAACATCTTGACTCATTACATAGGAGCAACAAACCAGATTAATCTGTATCAGAGAAAATTTCTTATTTCCCCAAAACTCATATAATTTCATCATTTATTGTTCTGTTCTTTTTTGCCTTTATTATATTTCATTTAAGGCCTGACCTCTAGAGATACAGTTGTTCAAACTGAAATCTGATTTTAAACGAAATGCAATCTTTTAATTATGTTTGCTGAAATTATCTAGACTAATCCTCAATGGTCAGGAGTAACGTAATTTCAGGGATGAGTAATGTAATTTCAGGGATATCATAATGCTGCCTCAGGCTATGACATCCAAAAATATGTCTCAGTGGTGTCGTGTCCCCTTCATCATTATTCTAACAATCTTCTTATTTGCTCTCATCACAAAAATTTAAATCTTCATAATGAAACAATTGATTAGATACAGCTCCATTTTATTTTTTTTTCTCTCTCTCTGCACTGCTACGCTTTAAAACTCTTTACTTCATCGTATCTCTCCCAACAGGTAAATATGTCATGTTTTAAAAGCCAAAGCTCTTTACCTCCACAAAAACTCATACATATTTCTTTCCATTTTTTCATCCATTCCATCTGCATGTTTTAGTCAAGCTGAAACCTCTTTAAATATTTCTAGGAAATGGTGGAACCTTTGACATTAAAAAAAAAAAAATACTGAAGAAGCGATTTAGTGCTAGAGGAAAGAACCGTACTTGTGAGGTAAGAGAACAGAAGACTGGAACAGTTTCTGACAGAACATCTGAGCCAAGAGGGGAGGCATAGCGTACGAAAAATAATCAGAAAGATATTTTCTATGTTCAAAGAGGAAGTTTTCTCACACACATCCATGGCATACTACCCACGGGCAACTGGGACAAACATTTCTGTTAAAACGGGAAAGCGTAGCTCAACCGAACCATCACACAGCTTCTGACTTTAGCAACAAAACAACTATTACATCAAAGGCATACCAACTCCGCCCAAACCTTACCACCATGTATCCGTTCTCAGCCAGCTGTATTGGTGGAACTCGCTACAAGCTCACACTGCTATAGATGATCCTCGTATACTGTTCCTACCGTAGAAGAAGACAAAAGGGATGACTGTTCCTTTGAAGAAAACCCTCTTAAAGCAGATATGAAAAGAGTTTAGATATTTTTTTTTTTTTTTCATCTTGATGCATTCATTCATTTTTATCTTTTTTTCATGAAGATTGCCACCCCTAAGAAAGTCTATGTCTTACAGTGTGCAGCATGTTACAGGAGAATTATGATATTCAAACTAGTCATACTATTAAGTTTATATAATTCTTATTCTCTACAATCTTAGAGCTTAACTAAGACCTTCAGAAAATGTAAAGAAAAAGAATGAAATTCCATATCACAGATTACGTTTCCATCCCTGTGTAAAAGGATAATAAAGCTAGATACTTATCACTCGTCTGTTACAGTAACTCGTAAGATGTAAGCTACAGGAACACTTGACACTGGGGTACAAACAAAATGATATGAAACGTATGGAGACTTAAAAACAGTGAAGTGTCAGAAAGGATGTCTACGTAAATGGTCAAATGAGTGTTCTCTTACTTTACAAGAATGTTTTGACTGTAATAGTTTCTCTGTTTTGTATGATGAAAATTGCGAGATGGATTATAATGTCGATGTTTTTACTAGTTACATTGATTTTTGTGTGAATATGTTGGTACCAATCAGGACTATCACAATGTATCCTAACTATTAACCTTGGGTAACAAAAGAACTAAAATGTAGTTTAAATGTGAAGAAAGCAGCATTGTCATCTGGGAATAGGAATGTAATAAAGAATGTACAAAAACAACTCGACGTTAAGATCAGACATGCTAATTCACTATATAAGAATAAGGTTGAGACATTATTTCGCACTAACAATTCTAAAAATGCTTGGATTGGGATAAAAGAGTTGAATGGCTATCAAACGAAAAGTTCTGTACCTGACCCAGATAACATAGTTGAGTATATGAGAGCTGAATCTTTTTCATGCCAGGTTTGATGATAAGGATTTCTCAAAGGAAGGTTCTGATGTTGTGTTTATTATAAATAGTGAAAATGACCCACCAAATGTCTTTTCTCAAGAACATGTACTGTTATCTTTAAAAAAAAGGTGAAAATTGCTAAGTCAAGTGGTCCTGATAATCTGTGCCAAAATATTAAAACCCTGCTGTGTACAATTGTATAAGCCTTAACATGTTCTATTTCAAGCTTCTCTTAACTAATGTAAAGTTCCTATTTTATGAAAAACATCAGAAAGTATACCTGTACCTAAGATTCCATTACCTTTTGTCAAGAATGACTCAAGACCTGTGGCTTTCACATCAGTTGTGAAGAAATGCTTTGAAGTCGTTGTTAAAAACTGTCTATGTAAACACGTAGATTCTGTCAGAGACACTATGCAATTTGCATACCGCAAAGGGAGAGGTGATGAAGGTGCAACCATAATGTTATTACATCAAATTGTACAACATCTTGACATGCCTAACACTTATGCAAGACGTATATTTATTGACTTCTGTAGTGCATTCAATAATATACGACATCATATAATGTTAAATAAATTACATTTTTTGAAGGCAAACAGCAACCTCATTTCTTGGATATATAGTTACCTAATAAGTAGACCACAATTTGTAGAATTTAGAAATGTTAAATCTCATACCATATTTACAAACACTAGTGCTCCACAGGGCTGTGTTTTATTGCCTTTTTCATTTACTTGGTATACATGTGATTGCACTAGTAACTACGGAACATGTTCTGTAATCAAATATGCTGATGACACAGAGATTACTGGAAAAATAAGGGATGAATATGAACGTGAATATCGGGCTCAAGTTAATAACTGTTCAGTGGTGTGATGAAAATTACTTGAATCTGAATATCAAAAAGACCAAAGAAATGGTGACTGAATTCGCAAGAAGGAAAAGTGCGCTGAACACCTAATTATCAAATGAGAGCACGTCGATATTGTGCACGATTGTAAATAATTCGGTTTGTTCATGGATGGTAGTCTAAATGTTGATGTTAATGCTAGAAAGGTTTATGGAAGATGTATGAAAAGAATTTATTTCTTAAGAATTTTAAAAAACCTGAAAGTTGATAGGACTATTCTTTCTATGTTCTATAAATCAGTCGTAAAGCCAACACTTGGTTTTTGTAATGCATCATATTATGGATGTTTGAGTGTAAAAAGCAAGAATAAACTTAGGAAAATTGTAAAAACATTTAGTGATTTGGGTGCTAATGTAATTGCACTTGATGTATTATATTCAAAATATGTATCAAATTCAACTGATAGAATTATGAGTGATTCGCACCATCCTCTGAATTTTAACTATGTGCCTTTTAGATTAGGCAAAAGATTGTGTTTACCATTACAAAGAACATGCCGATACAAGAATTCATTTGTACCAAGAAGTATCAAATCCTACAGTCATGTAAACCCAAAGTGATAACTGTTTATTGTTTGTGACAGTATTGATGTTTGTGCGTGCATGATACTGACGCTGAACCAGATCTGTTGTCTTTTAATGTATATGTATACTTTTAGCTACTGTACTTTTACTTTATTTTCTTTTATCTTGTGTATGAGACTGAATGTATATTATAACATGGCTCTGGATGCACAAAGAGTTTCAATTTGTATTATGCAATACAAATTGGCGAAATAAAGTATCATTGTTATTATTAACATTAATTAGTTACTCACTCATCGTAAGCATGAGAAGCCACCGAAGAATCTTAAATTAGTGATCACGGCAATAAATGGTTTTATTCTATACATGGAGTAAAGATCTTTTGCTGTATTCAGTGTCTTCATGACAAAGATCATCTAATATGATCACTTGGCATCTAAAAACCAAGTGCGCTAAATTTGGTTAGCATATCGCAGAGAGTGGAAATAAACGACTAAAGAGACATCATGATACAGTTGTTCATGCACAGATGCCGTAGACTTTGGAAAGAATATTTACATTTATAGTTGAAAGGATTATCCAAAGCAATGGATGGCTACGGATTAGAAGATCTGGGACTATCAAAATTAATAATTCATTAGAAATTGAAATGCAGAAATTCAAAAGTTTCATACCTGCATTTGAAATATTTAGTTAAAGCCCAACTGATACCTTCCATGCAGTTACCTTGGCCTCACTACGTGACAGCCTGTCAAGTGGTCAGAGTTACCTTGGTTCTGGGTCTGTCACACGGTAGGGGGAACGACGCTACATTCAACAGTGCGACAGTTGCTCAGTCTAAGAAAAGAAATTAATAATAATGATAATGATAACGATAATAATGGTAATGATAATTGATTTTGTTATCATGATTATCATCATTATTATTGTTATTAATATCAATGTTGCTATCATTATGATACCCGCTAACAGGGGAACTGGAATACTGTCTTGGTATCTACCGCGTGTCGTGAGGTGGAATGCATCCCATCCTGTATTACTTTTTGAAAGAAAAAATAGAGGAAAAAGCCAGTTAAGGAACTTTTTCCCTCTAAGGCTTATTAATCTGTTGTGGAGGCTACATAGCTCACGCA
>JAYMFT010232405.1:0-11172 GCA_038088735.1 Panulirus argus
ATCAAGTATAATAAATAATAAAAATATATATATATATATATATATATATATATATATATATGTTATACCTGGGGATAGAGGAGAAAGAATACTTCCCATGTATTCCCTGCGTGTCGTAGAAGGCAACTAAAAGGGGTGGGAGCTGGGGCTTGGAAATTCTCCCCTCGTTTTTACATTTTCAAAGGAAGGAACAGAGAAGGGGGTCAAGTGAGGATTTTCCACTTCCTCACCACATTATTCATACATTATTGTACATCTTATAACTCACCGTAGCTTGGAGTGTAATCATGTGAGGTTGGGTTTTGCACCAAGTTCCTCACATGCTGCCTTGCTGCCTTGTTCCTTGGGTAGTGGTGGGTCAGGCTAGGATCCCTTTTCCTTTCACATATATGTATGTACCATCAATAATATTCCTTTGTTATTCCCCCTGAAAAAGTCTTGGAAAATGGAAGATGATTTGGAAAGGTGTTCTTTAATTTCTTTGGAGTCATGAAGATTTTTCCCACCTCACAGTACCATTGTGAATCAGCATTATTACGGCACATGTTAACTCACACATCAGTCATTACACATGCTCGCTGTCTGTGGAGAATTGAAGTCCACCTTCACTTCCCAGTAAGGAACACTGTTTCCCCCAAAGGAACACTGCTTCTCCCATGGCTGTGGGTTCGTTGCTTTCTTTATGTAGAGTTCTCATTCAGTAATTCAAGTAAGCATTGTTTCAATAACATTATGGTAAAATTATCGGTAAGCTTTAGAAGATAAACGTAAGCTGTGTTTTGTTAACACTGCCATAAACACTTCCTTCACGGCATTATGGTACATATTTTAATCACTGTAGCCCGGACTGAATGTTTGGGGTTAGGCACCATGTTCTTCAAATGCAACCTTGTTTCCCGGATGGGTGAGGCTAGGAGCCCTGTTCCTTTTAGATATTTTCATATACCTCATAAGATATTCTTTGTTATTTCCTCTGAAGAAGTCTTGGAAAATAGAAGAAAACTTGGGAAGATGTTCTTTTATTTTTCTTATGAGTTATGACGATTTTTGCCTACGTCAGGTACCATTGTGGATCAACGTTATTATGATACATGTTAACTTATGCATCAGCCATCATACACACTCTCCGTCTGTGGAGTAGTACACGGCATCTTCACTTCCTGCAAAGGCATACTGCTCATCCCAAGGAACACAGCTGTCTTCTTTGTTATGGGCCTGTTGTTTTCTTGAAATATGGTTCTCCATTAATAACTTAAATAGTGGTGATTTTTACTGAGAATGCTTATGTTGAGGAATTGAAGCAGTGATGGTGGTGGTGGAGTGGGATAATGGTGGAGTGAACAGTTTGTTAAGCCTCCAAAGTAAGTTTATCCATTTCAGTATATACGGTTATAGGGTTAGACTTCGTCCCAGACCCCGCTGTATGTATCAAAAAATCATGGGTAGTGTGTGGAACTTCAATAGGTTAGCTAATGTAATTATTCTGATATTACAAAAACAGAAAAATCTCGACTTTCGTAATATACCTGGCCCCCAAGAATTTCGGATTTCGGATTTCAGACCTTTATCATCTTTTCCAGCCAGTTAACAGTTGTGCATTTCACAAGTTTACTCTTTATTTTTCTTTCATACTTGTTTGCTTTTTTTGTTTAATGAGTTAGAGCCAGCAACATATGAAGAAAGACATCATTTGCTCACATCCACTATCTAGCTGTCATGCATAATGTACCAAAACCAGACACCCCCTTTCTGAGGTTACCCTTGACAGCTTCGTATGTCCTGGTTCATCCCATTAATAGCACGTTGGCCGCTTTATACCTGTGCACACTTCATGCCCTGTTGCATGGTCAGGCCCTGATCACTCTCAGCATTTCTCTCCATTTTTCATATCTAATTAGATTTACCCTTTCTTCTGTTCTCCTCCACTTCTTACATGTACAGTACCTGCAGAAAGTCGCAGGAATATGTTGCCTTTTGTTGTGTGGTTAGGTTTCCTCAGAATTTCCGTGTCTGTCACCACAGACTAAGAAGTGCGTCAGTGCTTCATGGGACAAGCTATGCGGAGAGGGTACGTGATATAAGCAGCTGGATTAACTTTTTTTTTCATTCACTTTTCGTCCCACATCCGGCTATCCATACCTTCGAATGGGACACAAGAACCTCACCCAGCAAGAAAAGGCTCGGATTCTTGTCCTGATGGAGACAAAAATGTCAGTGAAGATTTGTCAGCGTACGGTGGTAAGCAAGTCAGCCATATACAGCCTCATTGCAAAAGCCAAGACTATCCCAAAAGGTGAAGTTCCACCTCATAAATCTGTACCAGGGCATCCAAGAAAGACTTCAGCAACTACTGACAAACTTATCAAAAGACAAATATTGATAAATCCGCTCATCACAGCAAGACAATTGAAGCAAGCATCATTTAAGAGGGCTGCTAGAAACACCTGAACCTGTCTTTTGTTCCTCGACCATAAAAACCCTACTGACTCGCAAGATGCGTGATGCTCGTCTTAGTTTTGCAATGACTATAAACATTTCACTGTTAAGAACTGGAAAAGAGTCTTATGGAGCAATGAATGAGTCAACTCAGTGAGACGTTGAGACGTTCCTCACACATGAATCGCATTTACCCCCATTATGTGCAAATGACTGTCAAACACCCGGACTCAGTCATGATTTGGGGTTGCTTCAGTGGAGAGTTAGGGCGTGAGGATTTCATGTGCTTCCCAAGAACATCACAATGAATGGAGACTGCTAAATTGAAGTTTTTCATGACCACATGATGAATTTTTATGAGATCTATGGCTGCAACTTCTTTATGTAAGACAGTGCACCATGTCACAAGGCAAAGGTCATGAAATGGCTGTCAGACAAGCAGGTGAACATCCTTCAATGGCTTGGGAATTCTCCAGAACTGAATCCCACCGAGGAGCTTTGGTCTCACATGAAGCTTAAACTTCAAGAAAGGAACACCTCTTCAATTCCTTGCCTTCTTGAAGCCATCAGAGACATCTGGTTGAATAGCATTGACCTTGATTACTGTAGTAGCCTTACTGACTCCATGCCGCAGTGCATAAAAGCTGTTTTGAAGGCACATGGTGGCCACATTAAGTACTAAAACAAAGAAAATGAGTTTTTATTTTTCTTCTTACCCATTCCAGAAAGATTTTATTTTCCTTCTTGCCCATTCCACAGACTTTCTGCAGGTACTGTAAACCCTTTTAGTCACTATTTCCTCACTCATGTTCTCCATGTGTCCAAATAATTTCAGCACACCTTCAGTTCTTTCAAACACAAACAAACAACTCTCTCTAACCCTGTCATTTTTTTTAGTTAATCAACCCTCCTCACATCTCATATCCTCAAGCATTTTATTTCTAATACATCCACCCTCTTCCATACCTTTTTATGTTTAGCCCACACCTCATATCCATACAGCACCATTATGATTAGCATACCATCAAATGTACCCATCTTTGCTTTTCAGACACAGTAACCTCTCTTTCCTTACATTACTCAGTGTACCCAGGATCTTAACCCTTTCCCCTCACCCTGTTATTTACTTCAGCTTCCATGGTTCCATCTGCTGTCATGGCCAACCTTAGGTATATAAAACACTCTATTTCTTTTCATTCAAGCTCATACTCTAACCAGTTTGTCTCTCTCCTTTGTTACACCTTATAACTTTACATTTTCCTTTGTTACACCTTATAACTTTACATTTACTCTCAACTTTCTCCTTTCACACACTCCCCAACTTAGAAAGCAGCATCTGTAATTTCTCAGTGAAGTCTGCCAAAGCAGCCATGTAATCAGCAAACAGCTGACTCACCTCCCAGGCCCCACTTACCCCCAACAGACTGCAAACCTGCCCCCCTCCTCTTCAAATCCCTCACATTAACCTCTCTCAACATCCCATCCATACACAGAGTAAACAGCCGTGGTGACATCACACACCCTTGCTGCATACCCACCCTCACCTGGAAACTCTGCCCCTCCTATGTTTCCACTCACACATGTGCCTTACTCTCTTGATAGAAATTCCACATTGCTTCTTGGTTGTTGTTCTGGTTTACCATACATTTGTAACATCTTCCGCAAAGCATTTCCATCAGCCCTGTCATACACCTCCCTCAGTCCATAAATGCCACTTACAAATCCCTCTCTTTTATTATTTCTCCCTCAGATTCTTCATAGTAAACACCTGAACCACACATCCTCTGTCACTCCTGAAGCAAAATTGTTCCTCTCCAGTTTAATACTCTGTGTATACCATCACCCATGTAATCACTCTCCAGTACAACATACCAGATACTCAACAAACTTATACCTTTGTAATTTGAACATTATTTTTGTCCCCCTTGTCTTTATACACTGGCACTCTAAATGCATTCTGCCAATCCTTAGGCATCTCACCTTGATCATAAATACTCTGAAAGTCAAGGCTACTCAGTTAACAATACTCTAATGCCATCCACTCCAGCCACTTTGCCACACCCCATCATATGCAAGGCTTTCAACACCACCAGACTTTTCACCAAACCATTTTCCATGAGTCTCTCATTTCAAATAGCCCCATGTTCCAAACACCCTACATTTGCCACCCATCATCTAACACATTCAGTGGCCCTTCTGAATACTCACTCTGTCTTCTCTTCATTGTTGCCCCCTCTTTGCCTGTTACCACTTCCCCATCTGCTCCCATCACTGATGCTCCCATTTGTTCACTTTTTCTCCTCACACTATTCACCCCCTCCAGCATTTTTTATTTTTACCAGTTTGTTCTCTCTCACCCTAACTCTCATTTGCCCCCATCTTCATCCTTTGCACCTCCTCATGTCTCCTTCTGCTTCTTCTTGTATATCTCCCAGCCACTCACACAAGGTTATATCATCTGAAAAACTCATCCATGAATCATTCTTAAAGATTTCTTAAAATGATGTGGAACAGATTTTGGAGTTGTGTATGCCTATGTATCTACAAAGTCTTTCAGTGCTCTGAAGTGCAATTTTTGTAATAATCACATTGGATTTCCAATATATTAAATCATAAATCTCTCTCAACATTTCTTTCTAAAAACATTTCCTCTTGGTTTTTTATAAATGCCTGTTGATACATTCAGTGAAGGATAACATATTTAGAATCTTCAGACACCTTTTCCATAGATAAATCACATGCTTAATTTGCTCATGTTCTTTATATTTACTTAGTGTTTTTTGTGTTCTTCATGAGAAATCTGTTTAGTTTTTATAACTGAATATTTGACAAGATATACCCGTCTGACTTGTCTTAAGCCCACACAACTGGAAGATTGTGAAATGTTCATTAATTATTTATCTCTGACAGATAAGTATGACAGTGGATTTTGTTCCACACTTTTTTATTATTTCATGAGAATGATTTTTATTGTCAGTCAGAAGTCATTTACCAGAAGGTGATCACAGATTTGGCAAGAATTTCATGATGGCTATAGGTACATCAAAACCGTTTATCCTCCAAATTGATGTACTAAAACATCTGCATTTTCATTTATGCATTGAACCGAAAGTGATGAGCAATTCGGTGTAGGTACAGGGTGATTTAATGACTATATTCAGGTCGGCAAACTTTATCTCCAAGTTGGCAAGAATTTTAACTCAGTTACACATTCATCTAAATATTGTATTCAAGTCATCAAGCATATTAACTATACTACAGTTTCACCCAAACATTTGACTCATGTTTATAAAACTTTCAGCTACAGATATAGGTTTATCCCAACTCCATGTCAAAGTAAGCAAGCCTATGCAGATTCATCCAAAGGTTGTATCCAGGTGATCAAATATCTTAGCACAGTTTCAGGTTTGTCAAGGCACTGAATAAAAGCCTTACGTTTATTTGATAATTATATGCATTTACAGGCTGTCTAATACTATAATCATTTCAGCAAGCATATTAACACAGTTACAGGTTCATCTAAACAATGTTTGTAAGAACAGGGTGGTCAAAAATGTGTTACGATTACAGGGTGATCACAAAGTTGAGGATAAAGGCAGGCAAGGGTCAACCATCATGAGCCTGGGACCGAGGGTAAGGCACCCCCGGCCTCCAAACTCTGCCAACCTAAACTCTGCTCACTCTTGGATTTTGAAAGCTTATTTATTTTATATTGGAAGCAACAGCTTTTCCCTTACTTAGTATCGGACATCTGACTTGGAGACAACTACAGCTTCTTGCATGAATATCAGGGTATCCCAGTGTAGGGGGGAATGGGGGAGCCTTTGACTTGAAAGTTGTAAAATTTAAACTGAAGGGTGATGAGATAAACTTGTAATACATTAATGAGTTATATTTGAATTTTAGCAGTCATTTAATCTAACTAGATATAAGTACCTAAACAGAGTGCAGTAGCATTGCATTGTAAATTTTTGTAATTGATAGGAACACTGAATGGGGAGGGAGTGTCACATTCATTGCTGTTTGCTTTTTAAAAGTTCATTAGAATATAACTGATTCTTTGACTGTTGGAACATATTACATTTTCTTTGAGAAATTATTCAATTATAAATTGTTCCCCTACCCCATCAAAGATCGGTTTCCTTGTATCTCCCCCATGTCCTAAATTTCCTTTGGGAAACCCTGAATATTAACATCTCACTTTGGAGCCTGCCGTTAAATCTCGCCAGTTGCTTTTGATTCTTGCTGTTCATAATCTCCTCTTTTAGTTTTATTGTATCTGTATGACATTGTTTTGAACAATAGGAAAATTATTCAGTTCAATTTCGATACTTTATTCCTTGATAGAGGAATTGGGATCCTAGTACTGTCACAAGGTACCCTTGTACAATAATACCAGAAGCATCTGGCAAGTGTTGCAAGTACATATAAATATAACAAAGGGGCTTACTAAAGCCTAAGGAAGTTAGGATATTCTTCTTGTAAATTCCACTTTAAACCTCAGAAAAGACAAGATAAGGAAAAGGGGAGATATGATTAAGATCATACTTCAAAATATACTTGATAATGTAGATACTGTGATCAGTTTACTATATATTAAAATGAATGTAATCACTTGAAGACAAGAAACAAATTGGGAAAGATATGAAGATATTCTTTTATAGTGACTCATTTGTGAATAGGTAGAACAAGTGAAGAAAAAGAGAATACTAAGTGCATTAAAATGATCAAAAAGTTATATTACAGTAAAAGCGGTTTAAGAAAGTATTGGCCATGAAAGCATAACTCTCTTTTTATGCAATACAGTCATGCACTAACACAAAAGTGAATAATCTAAGATGTACATTGCACTCACACCTTTGGTAGAAAAGCCTGAGAACATCAAGACAGGTCAACTTGACTCAATTCAAGAAGCAAGAGAGGATTTTTCATGTGTTTTCGAGAAGGGAAAATGGATGGCTTTAACAATAACTATCCACATAATGTTCATAAATTGTTCAGCTTTACGAATATTATAGAAAGGTAATATAAGGTCATACAAAACCAGGTAGAACTGATTGATGAACAAAGCAAGAAAATGATGTCTTCTTAAACTGATTTGATGGAACAGAGTAACTAAATAACCTTTTTTTATTATAAAGCAGATTAGGAAATCCCATACAACAGCAGAAATACAATAGTTAGGATAGGGAGAAAACAACAAGGCTGAAATAAGTGGTTTGCAGGGGTGACAACAGGTCCATTAAGAATGTGGAAAAGTTACAGAGGGAAAAGTTTAACCTCAGAATCACAGTTAAACATTGAAACTGGAGAAAAAGAATTAGAGAATCCATGGGGAAGTATACTGAAAATGTTTAATAGGGCTTAGTTTTGGGGTAGTTGGTATTACTGATACATATGAGAACATAACAAAGGAAGTTCAGTTATACTTAAATATGCTTATTTGTGATGCTAAATTTATGATAGAAGTTGATTGAACAATATGTTTACTCGAGATGCTAAATTTATGATAGAAGTTGATTGAACTTGCATTTGCAACAACCTACAAAGAGGAGTGGATGGATTCCAGCTTTGTTAGAGTCCTGGTAAATGAAATTAACTCCTGACAAAGAAAAATGATGTGTAATAGTAAATCCAGGCCAGTTAATATCTGCACCATGAAGGAAGCAAATTATAGGAATCTACATGCAAAAATTATATAAGGATAGATATTTCTAACTTGTCATCAGGAAACCATATTGGAAGGGTTATATGGGAGGCAAGCCATATCTTGACTTGTGTCAAAATTGCCTTTAAGTATATGGACTTGGAGGGAGTGAGATATTCATCATGTATTAGACTCATGTTGATATATGCATCACCAATTTGGAATTTGTTCTCTTCTATTAAGGAAAAAAGTGAAAATGCAATAGAGGATCTAGTTTCTTACTAGATATGATAAAGTTTATAAAAAGCAGTTCTTTGAAACAGAGGAACCATTTTATTAGAGAACATGATAATAAGTTAAGCAAGACAATCAGAAAAAGTGTGAGAAAAAGCTTATTTAGTAGTGGGAGAATGGTACAAACATTGAAGAAAGGTTGAGAAAAACAAAGACTGAAAAAGGAAGAAATTGTATGATAGAAATGAACAGCAAAAGAGAAATGGTGCCCCACAAGTGTAAATTGTCCTCCAAGTACACACAAATGAATGATTTCACACACATTGTGCATGAGGCTTTTTCCATTTGATTGTCTGTTACTGACCATTACATGTGTTCTGTAGATATTCCGAAGTGATACATTTTCAGAAATGCTGTACAGTGACAATGGTACTTTGAAGGGATTGAAACCTGCGACATGTTCCAGTATGTAAGAAAAATATACATTACTGTAACTTTTGAATACTTAAGTGTCTTCATGCTCCATTTTATCTTTTTATGCATTCTTATCTAAACATACAAAGTAGTTTTTTGATTTATAAGAATCAAGGAAAAAATAGTGGCTTGTTTAAGATTATACGTCATGAGCAGTTGACTGCATCAGTTTTTGATATGCTTTCCTTGTGTGATGAATGACCACATCTAATGCTGCATGATATCCAAAGTACTTGGGTGGCAGCAGTTTTATCCCAGTTGAATTGCTGTAAATTATATGAAATTGCTTCCTTAACCATTGAAATTTCTTGATAAACTCAACACCATGCTGAGCCTGCCTCATCCCTTCTTGACTGCCGACTTTGGTGTGGGCTTTCATTCAGTTTTCTACCCATTAGAGGGCATATTGTCTCATGTAGGGTTTTATTTTATTTCTTAAGTACCTTAAGTACAGATCTAAACTGTTCATTCTCTGCTTGATTCATGTGAATATACAGTCTTTTTGTGTCACCTGTATAGCATGACAGACATTCAGGGATTTCTTTGTCCATCATTGTCGTCCATTTTCTATCCATTCAATCCTGTCATTAGGAGTCACACTTAATAATCTAACCTTGCTCTTAACTGAAAAGTCTAAAGTACATGCGAATGAAACTTTATACAGTTGTTTCCCAGCATCTTAAAGATTGATGGCATAAGACCCATAACTTTAGTTTGGCCGTTTACAAAAAAGTTTAACCTGAAAGTTAATTTGAAGCGAATTGCATCTTTGGCCTTAGCATTTAATACAAATGTTTTTGATATTTTCCAAACTATACTTGCACCCTGTCTTATATCACTCCCAATAACTATCCAATTGCAGGCAACACAAGTGTTTCATGAAACAACTTTCTTGCTTTATTAACTCATGCAATTTTGCTGCTACAGAATAGGGCTATTAGATGATCTCACCTTTTTCATGATACCCAAACAATATTCATGATAGTTAGCCTGCTTCTTCCTTGCCAAAGAATTAAACTTCCCTGCTTCATATGCTCTGGTCTACTTTTACAGGACGTAATGTTCAGTTGATACTTTGGAATTCATATGCTGTATGCCAACTTTTGTCTGAACTGTATTCTATAGGATGCATTTAATTTCAAATGTATATTTATTTCTTGTAGTTCATACAGTGCTAAAGACCTAATTGTTAACTTACATTTGCAATTACTTCAGGATTCAGGCAAATTGTATGTTTTATGTTACTGTCATGGGTTTAGCATGTTGTTTGTTTGTTGTTTGCTAATGATACACACTAATTATCAGGATTCAAGCAAACTGTATGTTTTCTTTTTTTATCATGGGTTTAGCATGTTGTTTGTTTGTTGTTTGCTGATGAAACAGCACTGGTGGCAGATTCAAGTGAGAAACTGCAGAAGTTGATGACTGAGTTTGGAAGAATGTGTGATAGGAGGAAGTTGAGAGTAAATGTGAATAAAAGCAAGGTTACTAGGTTAAGCTGAGCAGAGGAATAGGTTAGTTGAGGTGTGAGTTTGAAGGTACAAAAATCAGAGGAAGTGTAGTGCTTAAGATACCTGGGAGTTGGGCAAAGCAGTGAATGGAACCATGGGGGTAAAGGTTCTGGGAGCACTGATCAGTGTGTGGAAAGAGAAAACATTATCTGAGAAGGCAGAAATGGGTATGTTTGAAGGTATAGTAATCCCAACAGTATTATGTGGATGCATCCACCCTCCTCCATGCAGCCTTATCTAGATAAAGCTGCATGGAGGAGGGTGGATGTGTTGGAAATGAAATATATGAGGACAATATGTTGGGTGAGGTGGTTTGATTGAATAAGTAATGAAAGGGTAAGAGAGAGGTGGGATTGAGAGAACTAAAGAGGGTGTGCAGAAATGGTTTGGACAAATGGAGAGAATGAGTGATGAAAGTGTAACAAAGAGGATATGTATGTTAGAGGTGGAGGGAACAAGAATGGGGAGACTAAATTGGAGATGGAAAGATGAATGATAAAGATTTTGAGTGACTGGAGCCTGAACATGCAAGAGGATGAAAGGCATGTATGGGACAGAGTGGACTGGTTAGATGTGGAATATTTTGGTTGATGTGCTGTCATTGGACTGAATCAGGGCACTTGAATCATACGGGGTGAACCATGGAAGGTCTGTAAGGCTTGGTTGTGGATAGGGAGCTATAGTTTTGATGCATTACACATGACAGCTTGAAAATGGATGTGAGTGAATTTTGCCTTCTCTTTTCTGTTCCAGGTGCTACATTTGTAATGCAGGAAACAGCGATCAAGTATGAAAATATATATATATATATATATTATCCCTGGGGATAGGGGAGAAAGAATACTTCCCACGTATTCCCTGCGTGTCGTA